>RCUC01001389.1:0-170758 GCA_003697995.1 Taxidea taxus jeffersonii | reverse complement strand
AAAAAAAATCTGAAAAAGAAAGAGACACTAGGATGCATTCTTTCAACATCACATACACTGGCAACTCTGGAATGTTTATATAGAGGGAATTTAGGGGCAGCACACTTTGGCAGGGGGAGCTAGGGGACTAATAACAAGCACCCACTGTAGGTGATGTGTTTATTAGATTGGTTTAGGGGTTGATGGAGATAATGGGGGTGCCGACTCCCCCGCATTTTATATTAGTGCTACCACTGACTATAAGTATTGCTGTAATGATGGGGAGATACTCATTTCTTCATACTTAACCAGCCCCCTTGCTGTCAGACTTAGATGGGACTATTTCTGTCTTTGAATTTACATCCCGTGGGGAAGACACCACTTGCTAATGCAAAGGTTAAGAAAAACGTGCCCTTCCTAGATCTACTTTGGACAAGTAACTTACTCTCTTTAAGCCTCAGTTCTTCCATAGTAAAATGGAATGTTTTCTGAGTCCTAGGATGCTTGGTACGAATTAATGTGGTAATAAACATAAAAATGCTTCTAGTAGTACCTGCTGCTTAGTGCTTGTTTAACCATTATTTTTGTGATGATGATGCTATTGGCTCCTCATTGTTCTTGGTCTTTCTTTGGACTAGGTATTGCTAGTCAAGAGACACCTTGAGCCACGTGTGCTCATAGTTGTTATGGAATCTTGAAAGTGGCTAATTATTGCAGGTTTTTTCTTTTATTGTGAATTAATTCCAGCCTCTGTTACTTTTCTAACAGTTGCTGTTACTTGACAAGATGGCCAGATGCATCCATATTTTGAAGGAAACCAGAATGACCAATTACACGTTTTACCCTTCTTAGAGTTAGGAATGCTGAATTAAAAAATCATTCTGGCTAGTATCAAAAGACAAGAAATAGCAAGTGTTGGTGAGGTTGTTGCAAAAAATGGACCCATGTGTACTGTCGGTGGGAATGTAAATTGGGGTGGCCACTGCGGAAAAGAGTATGGAGGGTCTTCAAAAAATTTAAAATAGAAATACCATATGGTCCACTAATTCCACTACTGAGTATTTACCCAAAGAAAATGAAAACACTAATTTGAAGAGATTTAAGTGCCATATGTTTATTGTAGCATTACTGAAGCATTACTTAATAACCAAATTATGGAAGTACCTCAGGTGGCTTTTGACCAGTCAATGGATAAAGAAGATCTGGTGTGTGTGTGTGTGTGTGTGTGTGTGTGTGTGTGTGTGTGTAAAATGGACTATTACTCAGCCATAAAAAAGGATGAAATCTTGGCCATCTGCAGCACAGTGGATGGATTTAGAGAGTATAATGGTGAGTGAAATAAGTCAGTCAAAGAAAACTGCCATACGATTTCACTTGTATGTGGATTCGGAAAGACAAAAAAAAAGGAACAAACAAAAAAGCAGGAATAGACTCATAAATATGGAGAACAAACTCGTGGTTGCCAGAGGTGAGGGGGCCGGGAGGGTGAGCAAAATGGATGAAGGGGAGTGAGAGGTACAGGCTTCTAGTTATGGGATGAATGAATCACAGGGATGATTGGTCATCTAGGGAACGTAGTCAGTGGTACTCTAATTGTGTTGTAAGGTGACAGGTGGTAGCTACCCTAGTGGTGAGCACGGCATGATGTATATAGAGTTGTGAAATCCCCATGTTGTACACGTGAAACCAATATAATGTCAACTGTACTTCAATAATAATAACAATAAAAATCCTCAATCTCTTTGACTAAGTGACTAAAAAAGACTACAAAGTTTAAAAGAAATAGAACAAGTGCTCACGGATTTTGGAAGCCCTTGAATAACCAAAGTTTGAAGCCTAAACGGAAGAACTCAAATTACTTTGATAAAATCTGACATTATATCAAAAGTGTAAAAAATGGTAATGTCTACTATAGCAAATTTCTGTTGCTTATAGCAATGTAAATTTGTTATACTTTTGGAAGGCGACCAGGAGTCATTAAAATGTCCTACCCTTTGGTTTAGTAATTTTTCCCCTTCTGGAAATCTTAATTTATAATGATATAATTCAAGAGAAAAAAAAGCTATGTTGGCTTTTCATGTTGCATGTATATTGCAACATTATCTATAAATAGTGAAAAATTGGAAATAAATGTCTAACACTTCAAGGCAGGGCATGGAGGGGAGGGAGTTAAGAAAATTATAGATGTCAGCTAATTATAATTATTTAATGATAATAAAGCAGTACAGGACATTTGACTGATTATTTTGCATGGATGTTAGGCATGCAAAAATATTCAGTGTGTGGACTGAAGGGAAACATGGGAATAAGAAAAGTGGTTGATGTGTTAGGATAGGGTGATCATAGCCAGTCTTTGCAAAAAAATCTTTCTGTTAACTTTGTACAGTAACATACTTAGGAGAAATTTAAGTTGGCTGAGAACATTATGAATCCTGATCTTGGGAAAACTGACATTTGCTCGTGTTAGGGAAATCATATTATTCCATTTCTCCTTAGGGACATTTTACTGCTGAAACAAATGGTTCTTTTAAAAATTTTTAAAATTGAGATATAATTCACGTATCATACAACTTGGTGGTGTTGTGCAACTATTACTACTGTCTACTTCCAGAACATTTTCATTACTCCAAAAGAAACCCTGTACCTATTAGCAGCCCCTCCCCATTCCCCACTCCCCACAGTCCCTGGAAACCATTCATGTGGCCCCTTCTGTCTGGCTTCTTTCACTTAGCATAATGTTTTCAAGGGTCATCCACATTGTGGTGTGGGTCAGTATTTAATTCCTTTTTATAGTCAAATAATATTCCATTTTATGGCTATATATGTGTGTACCACATTTTGTTTATCCATTTACCAGTTGTGGGACATTTAGGCTTTTCCTACTTTTCGGCCATTATAATTACTGTTGCTATGAATATTAGCATACATGTTTTTGTGGACATATATTTTCAGTTCTTTTGTGTATATACATAGGAGGAGGATTGCTGGGTCATGTGGTAACTCAATTTTCAACTGTTTGGGAAACTGCCAAACTGTTTTCCAGTCTCTGCACCATTTTACATTCCCACCAACAATGTATTATGGGTCTAATTTCTCCATATTTTTGCCAACTCTTTTACTGTACTTTAAAATTAAAAAAAATAGGGGTACCTGGGTGTCTCAGTTGGTTAAGCATCTGCCTTCAGCTCAGGTCATGATCCCAGGGTCCTGGAATCAAGTCCTCTATCTGGCTTCTTGCTCAGTGGGGAGCCTGCTTCTCCCTCTCCCTCTGCCCCTCCCCACCTGCTTGTGTACACTCTCTCTGTGTCAAATAAATAAAATATTTTTAAAAATTAAAAAAATAAAATTAAAAAATATTTCTTATTATTACAATCATCCAGTAGATGTGAAATAGTATCTCATTGTGGTTTTGATTTATATTGCCCTGATGTCTAATGGTGTTGAGCATCTCTTCATGTGCTTATTGGCCCTTTGCATATCTTCAGATCCTTTGCCCATTTTAAAATTGGATTATTTATCTTTTTATAATTGTAAGAATTCTTTTTAAGATTTTATTTATTTATTTGAGAGAGAGCGAGAGAGAGCATGCACATGCATAAGCCAGGGGAGGGCAGAGGGAAAGAATTTCAAGCAGACTCCCTGCTGATAATGGAGACCGAAACGGGGCTTGATCTCAGGACCCTGAGATCTTGATTTGAGCAGAAATCAAGAGTCGGTTGCTTAACCAACTGAGCCACTCAGGTGCCCCTGACTTGCAAAAATTCTTTATGTATTCTGGGTACTACATCATGTATAGTTATCAGATATATGATTTGCAAATATTTTCCCTCATTCTGAGTTGTCTTTTCATTTTCTTGGTAGTAATCTCTAAAGCAGAAAAGTTTTTAATTTTGATGAAGTCCAGTTTATCCCTTTTTTTCCTTCTGTTGTTTTGTCTTTATTGTCATGTCTAAGAACCCATTGCCTAATCCAAGGTCACAAAGATTTATGGCTCAATTTTCTTCTAAGACTTTCATATTTTAGCTCTTATATTTAGGTTTTTAATCCTAATTAATTTTTAAATTAATCCTAGTTTTATTTTTAAAAATTTTAATTTTAAAAATTTTTTAATAATCCTAGTTAATTTTTGTATATGGTGTGAGGTAGGGGTCCAACTTATTCTTTTTGTGTGTTGATATCATGTAAGTTATAGCACCATTTCTTGAAAGACTATTCTTTCTTCATTGAATTGTTTTAACATTCTTGTCACAAGTCAATTGATCATAAATGTGAGGATTTATTTCTGGATTCTAAATTCTGCTTCACTGATCTGTGTGTCTTTCTTATGCCAGCAACACACTGTTTTGGTTCTTGTAGCTTTATAGTAAGTTTAGAAATTGGGGAGTATGAGTTCTCCAACTTTCTTCTTCTTTTCCATAATAGTTGTGGTTGCCAGGATCCCTTACATTTCCATGTGAATTTTTCATGGATCTTGTCCATTTCTACAAAAAGGCAGTTGGAATTTTGATAGGGATTGCATTGAATCTGTAGATCAATTTTGGGAGTATCGCAGTGTCAACAATATTAAATATTTCATCCATGAATATGGGATGTCTTTCCATTTACTTAGTTCTTCTTTAATTTCCTTCAGCAGTGTTTTGTGTATTTGCAGTCTTTTTTGTGAAACAAAACACTTAGGAATAAATTTATTTTTTTGATGCTATTATAAATGGAATTGTTTATTTATTTCATTTTCAGGATTATTCATTGCTAATATATAGAATTCATTTTTGATCTTGTGTCCTGCCACTTTGCTGAACTCATTTATTAGCTAACAAATTGTTCTTAAAATGTAAAAGTTGGGCACCTGGTGGCTCAATCAGTTAAGCATCTGACTCTTGGTTTTGGCTCAGGTCATGATTTTAGGGTCCTGAGATCGAGTGCTGTGTTGGGCTCTATGCTCAGTGGGGAGCCTGCTTAAGATTGTGAGCCTGGTGGTGGGTATTATGGAGGGCACGTATTGCATGGAGCACTGAGTGTGATGCATAAACAATGAATGCTGGAACACTGGAAGAAATAGGATAAAATAAAATGGAAAAAAATGTTAACTAAAATTTTAAGAGAAAAAAAAAATTCTCTCTTTGCCTTTCCCTTTGGCCCTCTTCCCTGCATGCACTCCCTCTAAAGTAAATAATTCTTTTAAAAAGTATATAAGTGCTTTTTAAAAACATGTGTTTTGGGATTATTTTATGTTTGTTTCATTTGATTGTAGCGAATTTTATATTTTCCATAAAAAGTTTTAGTCATTTTTACTTGCCACTTTCATATGTGTAGAGTGAAGGACCCTCTATTGGTTACTGACAATGCCATTCTTCGGAAAGTTTGATAAGAAAGAGTAAATTTTCTATTTCAGGTTAGATACGGGGTGGGGGGGGGAAAGGCTGCATGAAATGTGTCAAAGAGACCAAAAATACAGTTGGCTGGTGCTTGGGAGTTTAAAGTTTATCTGTCTAATATTTAGAGTAGCTTTGTATCAGATTTGGGATTTGGGCTAGGAGATGAGCACAGAAAAGGCTGCTTTTGTTTGCTTAATATCTAAGGGGCTTTGTAGTGCCTTTCTTTTCCAGGCCATTTTACCAAGGGTTTCCTTTGGGTCATTTTTAGAGACTAGGGAGAATCCTGGCATATAGTTACTCTGCATTTTCTACTGCTGTCATCTGTATAATCCGTGAGGTTTTTGGGTACCAGGTAACCAGAAGAAACAAAATGAAACTCTCTGTTCTTTTTCTTCCTTTTCTTTCTTTCTTTTTAGGTGCTGGGGGTGGGGTGAAGGGGTGGTAATCTGAGAGGGAGAATGTTTTCCCATGCTAGCAAAGACACACTGAGGGCATCATCTGATCTTTATGGGAGTGTGCAAAGCCTCAGTTTTTCCATTTGCCCATCTACAATCATTAAAAACAATGTGCTGACTCAACTTGGAGCTTCTGCAGAATGGCATTTGGGGCTTAGGCAGTCCTGAGAATCATGCAAGAGATGGAAATATTTGAGCAGGTTTTAAGAGGTAACATTAAAAACAGCCAGAACAAGACAGCATGCTCTCTCCTTCAATATTTGTTTGCTTTAGTCACTAGTGTGTGGCAGGAGTAATTTGGTCTCCGCAGAGTTGATTCCTGAGCAGAGATATTTTTCTTGTTCCAGTGGTTATTAAAGTTTAGGGGCATAGGATTGGTTGGGGCTGGGGGTGGTGAGGTTCTGCTGGAAATAAGCCAGTTCAGTAAAACATTTTTGTAACCATAGAATGTGGGCCATCTGCTTAGGTTTTCTTTCTTTAGACTTTATATTTCCTTGCTCCTGTATACATACCTTTACCTGCAAAGACTAGCATGTTTGCCAAAACGTTAACTAACACTGACTACCTCTTAACGGTGGTGTTTTTTTTTTTTTATAGATTTTATTTATTTATTAGTTAGAGAGAGAGAGAGCGAGCACAGGCAGACAGAGTGGCAGGCAGAAGCAGAGGGAGAAGCAGGCTCCCTGCCAAGCAAGGAGCCCGATGTGGGACTCGATCCCAGGACGCTGGGATCATGACCTGAGCTGAAGGCAGCTGCTTAACCAACTGAGCCACCCAGGCATCCCTTAACGGTGGGTTTTAAGGAAGGATGTATATTTTTCTGTGTTGCTTCCCACTTTTTTGAGCATGTATTCTGTAATGTTTTGGGGAATAAAATTTGTTAAAATGTTATTAAAAGTAAATTTTGTAACTTGAACCACTGATGTAGGTATTAAGTGATACTCAGTATATTTGGATGAAATTCACATTTTTTTTCTTTAGGAAATGTGGAGTATTTTGTCATAATGCAATCATGCTGTCATTTGTGCCATTTATTCCCCTTATCAGAATCCTTAACCTTTGGGTGAAAGATGAATAGCATTTTAAACCTCATGAGATGTATGTGTGAGTGTGCGTATGTGTGTGCACATGTGCATTGCACACCCATGTGTATGCAAGCAGCTTAGTAAAATTAACTTTGTGTCACATTTATTTTCAAAGCATGTTATTAGGTGACAAAATAGAGTTTGTTTAGGTTTGTGTCCAGACTGCCTGGAATGAAGCTGTTTGATACTTACTTGGTTGTCCTTAGTAAATCAAGGATTGGTGAAGTCGTTCAGTTTCACCTAGATTTGTGCTTTGGGCCTAAAGCTTATAACCTCAAAACACTTCTCATTTGGAGATTGAGTCTGAAAACTGATGCTTCCTTTTACCTGTAGAAATCATCACTGTGAACACAGTGATGGTCATTAAAAGGAGACAGAAAAATAAAAGGAATGTTATGGAGGCACTTATGCTTGAAGCTCAGTGGTTTCCAGTCTTACACATTTTGCTAAAATAAAGACATTTTAACTTTGATGCGGATCAAGGTTTTGTTTTGTTTTGATTATACTCTATAAAATTGAACACCTATTATACATCATTTATCCCAGACGGGTAAAAAGGTGTGATCTTCTTTCTTTTTCTAAATGTATACAGAAATTTTATAGAATAAGTTAGCTGTCATTTAGGTGTCTTTCCTAAAGTCTGTTTTTATTTTATTATTTTATTTATTTGTATTAAAGAGTTTATTTTTAGGCACGCCTGGGTGGCTCAGTGGGTTGGAGCCTCTGCCTTTGGCTCAGGTCATGATCTCAGGGTCCTGGGATTGAGCCCTGTATCAGGCTCCCTGCTCAGCTCTCTCTCTGCCTGCCTCTCTGCCTACTTGTGATCTCTCTCTCTGTCAAATAAATAAATAAAATCTTAAAAAAAGAAGAGTTTATTTTTAAGTAATCTCTGTACCCAGTGTAGGCTGGAACTCATAACCCTGAGATTAAGAGTCACATGCTCTTCTGACTGAGCTGGCAGGGCATCCTCTGTTTTTATTTATTTTTTTAAAAATAGTAATGTAATTTAATTTATTTAGGATTTTATTTATTTATTTGAGAGAGAGAGAGAGAGAGCATGAGCAAGGGGAGGATCAGAGGGAGAGGGAGAAGCAGACTCTTTTCTGAGCAGGGAGCCCCATGCGAGGCTTGATCCCAGGACCCTAAGATCATGACCTTAGCTGAAGGCAGATGCTAACCTACTGAGCCACCCAGGAGCTCCTAATTTAATTTCATTTAATTTTTTAGAGTTTTATTTATTTATTTTAGAGAGAGGGAGAGCATGTATGAGGGGGAGAGGCAGAGGAAGAGGGAGAGAGAATCTCAAGAGGAACCCCCTTCCTCAATTGAGTGGGGAGCCTGACATAGAGCTAGATCCCATGACCCCGAGATCACAACCTGAGCCCAAATCACCGAAATCAAGAGTTGCCTGCTCAACCAATTAAGCCACCCAGGTGACCCTGAAGTCTGTTTTTAAATAACATAAAATAATGATGATGGATTTTGCCTCTATTCCTTTTACCTAACTACCCAAGGAAACGAAGCATTTTAGGAAGAGAAACTGATGTTTGCTCTACTTATAAACAGTATTGCTCTTAAATAGTCCCATGCATATTAGACAAATCTGTTATTTACTCAGTTCCTTGAGGTTTAAAAATATATAAATGTTTTGGTAGGGTTCCTCTGCAGTGTAGCTCATCATTTGCCATGGAACGTCCAGCCAGCATTTAAGCACAAGCCTCTTAAACGTGAATGGACAGCCAGACATCTCTGGATGTTTGAGGAGAGCCTCCAGTAGTTTCATAGTGAGACTAAACAAACAGAAAAGAACCTTAATTGACTTAAGCTGGTTTAGCTCACATTAGCTAAAATCCAACAAACCGGCAGTCATTACTATGGGTATTACTTTCTTGGTGACCTCTTAAGGCCACTTACCAAACCAGCAATTAGTAGCAAATGTGAAGACTTGCTGCCTCTTTGTGCACAGCATAGGTAGAATCTTCCTGTATTGATTCAGCCCACCTGCTTGAGGCTCCCAACAGGGCTGAATGTTCGTGAATACTCCCATAAGGCTTGCTCAGCCTCCGAGCACACCCAGAGGCTAATGCAGGCATTTCTGTTAGAGTTTTGTGTTTTGGGAAACCATTACCTGGTTATTTTTCTTTTCTGCTTTTACTGCAAGATTTCCTAAGGCAGAGAAGGTATTTCCTCTTCCTTGTGACTGATGGATTCATCTTTTTTTTTTTTTAAGATTTTATTTATTTATTTGTTAGAGAGAGAGCGAGCACAGGCAGACAGAGAGGCAGGCAGAGGCAGAGGGAGAAGCAGGCTCCCCGCTGAGCAAGGAGCCCGATGTGGGACTCGATCCCAGGACGCTGGGATCATGACCTGAGCCGAAGGCAGCCGCTCAACCAACTGAGCCACCCAGGCATCCCTGGATTCATCTTTAATCCTCTACAATCTGGCTTCAAATTGTCAAAGCCAGTGACTTCCTTTATTGCCAGATCCATGTCTTGGTGGTCATCCTTCCCAGCCTCCTTGTTTCCCTTGCTGTTTTTGGCACTAAGGCGAGGACCCCTCTTCTTTCCAGCTTGGCTCTGGTGGCATGATTACAGCCCAGCCCTGATTCTCCTCCTGTCTCTCTCTGACTTCTTCATTTTAGCTTCTGATTTCTTCCTTCCGTTTCTAATTGAGCATTTTCCAAGAGTTTGCCTTTATCTCTGTCTTTTTCTGTGTTTAGAAACTTGCTTTGAGGGGCTCCTGGGTGGCTCAGTCCGTTGAGTGTCTAACTCTTGATTTCAGCTCGGGTCGTGATCTAGGGTCATGGGATTGAGCCCTGAGTCAGGCTCCCTCCTCAGTGGGGGTGGGACTGAGTCCTGCTTGAGATTCTCTCTCCCTTTCCCTCTGCCCCACCCAAAAAGAAAGAAAACTTTCTTTGACTCATCTTGAATTCCTAAGCATTTTTTTGAGTGTCATAGGAAATGACTATGTGGGATGCAAAGATGAACTGAATATATTCCCTGCTCTCATGTAACTTGCGGTACATATTCATGCTCTTTACCCCCTATATCTTGTTACCAAATTTAATTGACAGATTTTGAAAATTCCTTTTATACTTTTTTCCTCTCCATTTCTTCTGCTACTGCTCCTGCCCTTAGCCCCTTTTATTTATGTTTCAGTTAGTGCCTATGTTTTAGATGTTCCATAAATGAATTTTGAATGAATAAATCAAATCAGTTGCTCCATCTTGATTATTGTGAACCTTCCAAGATGGCTTTCTTTATTTTGTCTGTTTCTTCAAGTATACCTCTGCCAAGTTGATCTTCCTTAAGTGTAACTTAACATCTTATTGGTTTATCAAAAATTACCTAAAATTAAAATAATAAGAAATTATCTGAACTGTGTGCCCCCCCATTTATATATTGAAGCCCTAACCTCCCATATGATGACATTTGGAGATGGGGTCTTTGGGAGATAATTAGGGTTAGATAAGGTGATGAGGGTAAGACTTGTCAGAAGGGGTTAGTGGGGTTTATCAGAAGAGGAAGAGAGATCACCTTCTCTCTTCCACGTGATGACACGGTAAGAAAGCATCCACCTTTAAGCCAGGAATAGAGCTCTGGGCATGCACTAAAATCGGCTAGCACCTTGATCTTGGACTTCACAGCCTCTGTTGTTTACCCTGTCTGTCTGTGGTATTTTGTTACAGCAGCCTGGCTAGTACATTGTCTTTTTACCTATCCAAATAGTCAGGATGAAAAAGTGATAAAAACAAGATGAGTAAGCTTTAGATGTCTCCTGAGTAACATTGTACCCATAGCTTACAATACTATATTGTATACTTAAAAATTTAAGAGGGTAGATCTCATGTTAAGCACTCTTACCATAATAAAAGAACATTGAAAAAATGATCATATACAATTATCAAGACCCCAGGAGATGTGGACCTTCTCTGATTACATCTCCTACTGCTTCCTCCCAACTCTGCTTCAACCACACTGGCCTCCCGGCTGTTGAGAGCTGAAGACGCTCTAGGCATGCTCTAGCCTATAGGGCCTCTGTGATTGTGGTTCCCTCTTCCCCAAATCCCATTTCCCAGACAGCTTTGTGGTTCTCTCCCTTCCTTCCTTCAGATCTTTATTCACATTTCACTGTGTCAGTGAAGCTGGCTGTGTCTGTGATCTTCCAATCTAAAATTTCAGTGTGTCCCCTGCCATACTTGTTGGCTTTCCCTTTGTTTTTTTTTCTTCAAACGCCCTATACTGTATCTTTTGCTTACTATTACATTAAAAAACTTTTTTTTTTTTGGCCTCTTTCTCCCACCAGAACTTATGCCCCATGAGGGCAGGAACTTGTGTCTGTCTTATTCCCTGCTGTATTCCACAACAGGTCCTGGCACATGGGTGCTCAATAAATATTGTTGAATGATTGAAATGAATATCATTGTGGGCGTGGTGTGATGCAGGTGTGATGTCAGTGGTAGTGTTAATTGGTATAATCTTTTGGAAAGTCGCTTAGCAACGTGCTGAAGAACCTGTTGATTTTTGTGTATACCCTTACCGCTCCACTTCTAGGAACCTGACTGCAGGAACTAATCAGAAGTGCACACAAAACTTAAAATGCAGAGATGCCTGTGTAAATGTATTTCATTTTTTTAACTGTTACTAATTTTTAAAAATTGTGGTACACATGAGATAAAATTTACCATTTTTATGTGTACAGTTCAGTAGCATTAATTATATTCACATTGTTGCATGAATCAATCTCTAGAAGCCTTTTCATCTGCAACTCTGTACCCATTAAACAACTCCCCATTCCCTCTCCTCCCCCGCCCTGGCAATCACCATTCTGTCTTGTCTCTGAACTTGACTTCAGTAGAAACATTGTATGAATGGAATCATACAGTGTTTGTCACTTGTGACTGGCTTATTTCACTTAGTATAAAGTCCTCAAGGTTCATCCATGTTGCATTGTGTATTAGGACAGTCTTCTTTTTCAAAGCTGAATAATATTTCATTGTATGTATATACTATCTATTTTTAGTCCATTCATCCATTGGTGGACACTTGGGTTGCTTCCACCTGTTTACTGTTGTGAATAGTGCAGCTGTGCACATAGGTGTGCAAGTATCCATTCACATCCCTGTGTTAGTTCTTTGGGATATATACCCAGAAGTACAATTGAAGGATCGTATGGTTATTCTATTTCTAATTTTTTTTTAGGATTTTATTTATTTATTTGACAGAGAGAGAGATCACAAGTAGGCAGAGAGTCAGGCAGAGAGAGAGGGGGAAGCAGGCTCCCCGCTGAGCAGAGAGCCCGAGGTGGGGCTCGATCCCAGGACCCTGAGATCATGACCTGAGCCACCCAGGTGCCCCTATTTCTAATTTTTTAAGAAACTGATTATTTTTTAAAATAGCAAAAAATTACAGGCGTGGCTTAGTTGGTTAAGTGTCCGACTCTTGGTTTTAGCTCAGGTCATGATCTCAGGGTTGTGAGATCAGCCCCGCCTCAATCTCTGTGCTAGGTGTGGAGCCTGCTTAAGATTCTCTCCTGGGGCATCACAGTGGCTTAGTTCGTTAAGCCTCGGAATCTTGATTTCAGCTCAGATCATGATCTCAGCATCAGGGTTGTGAGATCCAGCCCCACGCCCAGCTCCATGCTGGGCAGGGAACCTGCTTAGACTCTTTCCCTCCCCCTCTGTCCCTCCACCCCCACCTCTAAAAAGAGGAAACCTTTAAAAAAATAGCAAAAAAAATTATGAGTAAAGCAATCTAAAAATCCAGTTGAGGAATGGTTAAGCAAATCTAGGTATGTATATATGATGTAGCCACTTAGAATAATTTTTTAAAATTAATGAATTAATGAATTAACGAGAGTGAGAAACAAGGGGAAGGGGCAGAAGGAGAGGGAGAGAATCTCAAACTAGATTTCCATGCCGAGTGGGGAGCCCGACACAGGGCTCAGTCTTACCACCCTGAGATCATGACCTGAGCAGAAATCAAGAGTCAGACATTTAACTGACTGAGCCACCCAGGTGTCTCCACATTTTTTTGTTTATATTTTTTTAGTACTCTCTATACCCAGCATGGGACTCGAACCCACAACCTCAAGATCAAGAGTCACATGCTCTTCCTACTGAGCCAGCCAGGCACCCCTAGAGTAACATTTATAAGGTTTTTATAATAACATGGGTTATTTTAAGTGAAAAGAGCAACGGGGTCTCAACTAAGTTTTGAAAACTAGAAAAATTGGCAGGAAGTACACCAAAATATTAATAATAATACTTTTTTTGTGTTTTCTAAATTACACAAGCATTACTCTTATTATTTAGAGTAAAAATACAACCCCCCCAAAAAAAAACCCAAAAAACCCTATGAGAGTCCCTATTATGTACTGTATAGAATCCAGGTCCTTCCAGAGTTTATTGAGGTCTTTATACTTTGGCTTTAGTCCAGATTTGTACCTTCAGTCAGAAAGGGCTGATCTCATAACTGCATATGTAACATATGTATATGTATGTGTATATACATGTGTATGTACACATGCATATACGTATATACGTATATGTATATACATGTGTGTCTATGTCAGCATACATGTGTTTGTATGTACCTATGCCCTGGCCAATTCTTCTGCTCATATCTCTCTCCTAAAAGATAGTTCTGCCCATTTAAAACTTCTCTGCCTGTAATATGTAGTTAAAATTTTATTTTTTCCTGAAAGCTCTGTTGATCGCTGAACTCTTATACCACTTATAATTATGTGCCACAATTAATATCTCATTTCTTAATTCTTTGCAGTCTCTAGATTGCTACTTCTGTATCTCTTAACACTGCCTGTCTGGAAGATTCACCTTGCTTTTCTCTGCTTATGTAATTTCCACTCATCTTTTTCCATGCAACTTTTTATTTTGAAAAGAATTGCAGCACATACAAAGTTTAATGTATGTGCTGCCGAAGCTGCCCCATGTGTTTCTTTTTCTATGTATACATATGAATGTATTTGTATCTGTGTGTATACCTATATATGTATCTTTTTTCCTGAACCATTAGTCATTAGAAAGCAGGTTGCAGATATCTTGCTGCTTCACTCCGAAATACTTCAGCATGTATTTCTTCAATATAAATAGTTTCCTTAATCACAATACCATTATCACACTCAAGAAAATTAGTATCAGTACAAACGTGTTTAATATTCAGTCCATAGTCATTTAATTGTCCTATCTTTTTGGTGTTCTTTAATCTAGAATAGCTCCCTTTCCTTTTTTCTTTCATGACATTGACATTTTTGGAGTCCAGGGTAGTTGATTTTGTAGAATGTTCCACAAAGGGATTTGTCTGATTTTTTTTTTCCCCCTCATAAAAAGAATCAAGGTTAAATCTTTCTTTTTTTCCCTAAGAATACAGCATTATAAAGTGCCTTCCTCCTTTAATAATTAATGAATAATCTGTGGGGTGATATTTTGAGATTTTATACATATCCTGGACCCCCCAGACTTTCATCCATTGGTTTTGGCATCTTACTCCTTTCCAAGCATATCATTCTGCAAAGTCACCTTTGTCCATCTTTGTCTATAGTAGTCTGTTCCTTCTTACGTTCTAGCATGAACATAGATGTTTGAGGTAGGAAGAGATGATAGTGAATCCAGTTCAAACACCTTATTTTCTAAAGGAAAATGAAGTGACTTTCCCAAGAGCAATTGTGTAGTGACAAAGTTAGGGCTAGAACCTACATTTTCTGGTTCTTCAACCAGTCCTCTTTCGACCTGCCCCTTAGTGACACTTAACCAATAATACAAAACATAAAGCAAATATCTACTACCTCAAATAGAGTAGAAGTTTTTTGCAAGTAGAAAGGAAGCATATGTTGATTTTTCTTTTGCATGGATTTTTTAAATTCATTTATTCCAAAGAGGCAAATCAGCCTCTTCTCCCAGCCTGTCCCTCCCATATCGAGCTCCAGCCACACTGAGGTAGAGCTCTGTTCTCTCTCACCTCTGTCTTTCTCTGTGCTGTTCCTTTGGCTGGTAACAGTCTTCCTTCCCTTCTCTATTTTACGTATTTTATTTTTTATTTGCTGTCAGATTTTATTTTTGACAAATATTGCATATGTTTCAGGTATGTAGTGTGATGTTTAGATACATATATGCATTGTGACCTGACTACCACAATCAGATTAATTAACATATCTATTACCTCCCATAGTTAACTCGTGTGTGTGTGTGTGTGTGTGTGTGTGTGTGTGTGTTTAGAACACTTGAGATTTACTCTCAGCAAATTGCACTATGGAACAGATTATTATTAACTGTAGGGACTCATGCTGTACCGTAGGTTTCCAAAACTTATTTATCTTATAACTGAAAGTTTATACCTTTGATTAACATCTTCCCTTTTCTCTTACCACCCCCAGCCTCTGGTAACCACCATTTTACTTTCCGTTACCAACAGTTCCATTTTTCTTTCCTTTCCTTTTCTTTCTTTCTTTTTTTTTTTTTTTTTTAAGATTCCACATATAAGTAAAATCATGCAAGATTTTTCTTTGTGCAGCTTATTTTACTTAGCATAATGTCCTCTAGGTTCATCCGTGTTGTTGCAAATGGCAGATTTCCTTCTTTTTAAAGGTTGAATAATATTCTGGTGTGTGTGTATGTGTGTCTGTATAACATTTTCTTTCTCAGTCCACCTATTGATGGACACTTAGGTTGTTTCCATATCTTGGCTATCATGAAAAAACTGCAGTGAGAACTACACTTGAGAGTGTAGGTATCTGAGATCGTGATTTTATTTCCTTTGGATATATAACCAGAAGTAAGATGGCTGGATCATATGGTAGTTCTATTTTTAGTTTTTGGAGGAGCTTCCATACTGTTTTCCATGCTGGCTGTACCAATTTGCATTCCCACCAACAGTGCACAGGAGTTCTCTTATTCTCCACGTCCTCTCCAACACTTTGACTTTGTGATACTAGCCCCCCCAACAGGCATGAGGGGATAGCTCATGATGGTTTTGATTTTATTATCCTTGGTTAGGGATGTTGAGCACCTTTGCACATACCGCTTGGCCATTTCCATGTCTTCTTTGGGAACATGCCCATTCACTTCCTTTGCCCATGTTAAAAATTGAGTTATTCGGGGCACCTGGGTGGCTCAGTGGGTTAAGCCTCTGCCTTCAGCTCAGGTCATGATCTCAGGGTCCTTGGGATGGAGCCCCACATCAAGCTCTCTTCTCAGCAGGGAGCCTGCTTCCCCCCCACCCCCGCCTGCCTCTCTGCCTACTTGTGATCTCTCTCTGTCAAATAAATAAATAAAATCTCAAAAAAAAAGAGCCTAAAATGACTTAAGCATATATATATATATATATATATATATATATATATATATATATATATTGAGTTATTTGGTTTTTGCTCTTGAGTTGTAGGAGTTCCTTATATATTTTGGATTATTAAGCCCTCATCAGAGGGTTTGCATGGTTTGCAAAAAGTTTTTTCCATTCCATAGGCTGCCTTTTTATTTTGTTGTTGTTTGCTGTGTAGAAGCCTTTTAGTTAGATGTTGTCATACTTGTTTATTGTTGCTATTGTTGCTTGTGCTTTTGGTGTCAGTTCCAAAAAGTCATTGCCAAGACCAATGTCAAGGAGGCTTGCTCTTACTTACCTTCTGTTTTTGACTGTTACGTGAACTGAGTTGAGCTCTGCAGAGGAGGCCTTTACCTACCTACTTTTAGGCTGAGTTAGGTACCCTCTTTTGTTATTATAGGACCCTGTTCATACCTCATATATCACATGTGGTTCTTTTTCTTTTGGTAATTGTTGTTTACAGTTATACTTCCCTCTGCTGAACTGTGAGCTCATTGAGGTCAGGAATTTTGTTTAGTTCATCTCTGGGCTTGCCATTTAGAGTGCTCAGTCAGGGTTTGCTTAGTGAAGGCATTTCAGCTCTGTGGTCATTGAGTGCTTTACCATAAAGATATGGTTGAGACTCAGACTCCATGTCCCTGCAGTTCTAACAGCTTCCATAAATATTTGTGTGGAGGGCAGTGTAGAAAGTGGAGAGCTACCTCACATGTTATGTAAATCCTTTATAAACACAGAGGGGAGGGGCGCCTGGGTGGCTCAGTCAGTTAAGTGTCCAACTTCCAATTCATGGTTTTAGCTCAGATCGTGATCTCAGGGTCATGAGGTCGAGCCCCACGTTGGGCTCAGTGCCCAGTGGGGAATCTGCTTGGGATTCTCTCTCCCTCTGCCCCTCCCCACCTCACGTGCGTGTGTGCATGCGTGGTCTCAGTCTCTCTTTTGCAAAAAAAAAAAAAAAAAGAATGAAATAATCAGTGCTAGAGGGAATATTATGATGTGCTTTAACAAGAAGAGGATGGAGGTGTTTTTAGGGCTGTGTCAAAGGAGGCTAAAGGCTGAGGTACGGGTCAGAACATTTCAGTTGGAAGGAACCATATTGAGAAAGGCACAGAATCTGAGAAATTTTGTTTGGGAGAATTTGAGCTGCTGATTTGACTAGCTTTTGGGATTTTTTCTGTATGTATCGTATACACATAGTTCGTTCTTTGTACATATTGATTGGCTGTCCTTAGTGTTTTCCACTTTGCTTTTAGGCTACAATTATTGATACTAACTGAACATATGTATTGCCAGAAAAGTCTCTTGTTTGGGCAATTTCTACCATGCAAGACTTTTTAAAGCCCTTGTGGTAGCTGTTGTTCCAGCCAAAGGACTGTTGTTAAATCTCGGGCAGTGGTCCTAGGTTAGTTTGGTTAAGCCTCAGAGGAAGTAGGTTAATCATTGAAAACCTATGAGGCATTACTGCTTGGATTCTGAATTTTCAGTGTTTTCTGTAGCTTGAGAGTGTGGCCTAATTCCTCTGCTTCACACCTGGGATAGGACTTCAGATGCCACGGAGAAAGGGCTGGGGACCTCAACATGGTTTTATTTTCCAGCTGTTTACTTTTCAGATAAGGAGAAACCCCTGCAACATACCAATATGAGGTACAAACTTGGGGACAATAATATTGTGTCCTGGGGAAGAACAAACACATACTTTTTTTTTTTTCCATTTCCTTTTTTTTTTAACTGAAGTCTAGTTGACCTACACTATTATATTAGTTTTGGGTGTACAACATAGTGATTCAACATTTATATACTTTATGAAACAATCACCATGATAAATCTAGCTGCCATCTGTCACCATACTAAGTTGTTAGCTTTTATTAACTATATTCCCAATGCTGTACATTGTATCCCCTTGTCTTATTTTATAACTGGAAATTTGTACCTTTTAATTCCCTTCCCTATTTCCCCATTCCCCCACCCACCTCCCCTCTGACAAACACCAGATTGTTCTCTGTGTCTGAGTCTGTTTCTGTTTTTAAATCATGCATTTTTAATGTGTAAGTGTCCATTTTTTTCTTTAAAATCTACTTGTACTTATATTTTGAACCACTCTTAATCAAATGCCAGAATTCTGTGCTCACAGTAAGTGTTGCTAAGACCGGAAATGGGAACCATTAAAGAACTGGTTTTTTTCTTATAAATACCGGCTTACTCTGAAGAAGATTATAGTTACTAACTTCGTTGCCATAAATTCTCCAGTCATATGTTTTGTAATCCCTTCTCTGGCATACATTTTAATCGTTTTCTTACAGCTTCATAGGTATTCTAATCCCTTTATAGTTTCCCGGGTTTTAAAAATAAACCTGTAAAAGGTTCAGTTTTATATTTGATAGCCTTACTTCATGGTGTTCCAAAGCAGTGACTAAGTTCAGGCAGGCAAAAAGCTTGGGATGCGGAATGCCTTTGTTTCTACGTTTTAGAAAAATGTACTAGATTTCCCGTGGTTCACATCCTGATGGTTTTACATACTGGCTAGGATTTTTAAAATATTTGGACATATTTACGAAGAAGAAATGTTGGAAAACACTGAAAATACACAATTAAAAACACTGGTCCCTTATAATTTTCTATTATCAAGTTTTGAGAGATCTCTTCAATTTTGAAACCTATACTGTATTTCTTTTGGTGAGTAAGACTATCATAGTCCTCTCGGAGCCTACCATTTAGTGGAGGAGACAGACAGGACTCAAACAGTCATGCAGATAAATCTGCCATCACGGGATGTACTCAGGAGGAAAAGTGCTTGGTGCCTTGAGAGAACATCGGCAGGTGGGAGGTGAGGGAAGGAAGTGACTTGAGATCTGACAGATAAGTAGGAGTTAGTAGGGCAAATTTGGGTGTGGAAAAGAGAATATTACAGGGAGATGTGATAATGTGGGAGGTAACATTGTATATTCAAGGAACTGGAAGAAGATGAGTGTGGCTAGAACACAGAGAATTTGTATGTGTTGGCGGGTAGGGCATGGCCCAAAATGCAGCCAGAGGAGTGAGCAGCACCATGCCCGTCAAGCCATTGGACGCCATTCTAGGTGTTCTAGCATTTCTTTTCTTTCTTTCTTTTTTTTTAAGGTAAGGACTCCTTTTTTTTTTTTTAAGATTTTATTTTATTTATTTGACACAGAGAGAGAGATCACAAGCAGGCAGAGAGGCAGGCAGAGAGAGAGAGGGAAGCAGGCTCCCTGCTGAGCAGAGAGCCTGATGCGGGGCTCGATCCCAGGACCCTGAGACCACGACCTGAGCCGAAGGCAGAGGCCCAACCCATCGAGCCAACCAGGCGCCCCGCGTTCTAGCATTTCTTCCAGGAGCAGTAATATGCCTTTGGACCTTTGAGGGTGTATGTATGAGTATGACATGATAAGAGTTGCATTTTGAAAAAATCATGGTCTTCCCTGTGGAAAGTGCATTGGAGAGCAGTGAGGAAGGATGCAGAGGGGCTGGCATTTGGGGGCTACTGCAGAAGTCTGGTGAGAGCTGGTGCGCTGGGCCTGAGGAGGTAGCGGTTGGGATGGAGAGAGGCGGACCGATTCAGGAGATGCCGAAGAAGACGGGACTTTACCAAACCCCTTTTCACTGATATTGACAGACAGACAAAATATGGGGATTATCTCTGAAACTGAGGCCTGAACACTCAAAGGCCATGTGGTCAGTGAGCAGCAGCATACCTGGGACCTTAAGGGTAGGTGTTCGAGCAGAAACCCACTGCCGGCTCTGTCTGGTACACCAAGCGGAAATTTGTGTTTGGAGAATTTAGTTATCTTCTGACTGACACCACACCAACTAAAATGTTCAGCTCTTGGGAATTAGATCTAAATTTAGGCAACAAACTCCCATCTGACAGTGAACCTTGCTTTGTCCCGCTCACTAAATCTCGTCTACCTTCCATGAGGGAACCCACCCTTCCCAACCATTTGCTTGAGAACGGGCCTGTCAGTATAGGCAATCTGCTTGATAATATTTAGTTACTGAGTCTGTAGTAATTTAGGGTTAGTTGTAGAAAGCTGCCTACTCTGTGCCCACTGTCGAAGGGGAGAAAGGCCTCAGGCGTGTGGTTGCAGTGTGAAAAGTCCTGTGGAGATGCGTGTCGTTTCTGTGGGAGCCCAGAGGAAGGACTCTGAGCCAAGAGTCAGTGTGAGGTCAGTACTGTCACTGCTTTCATTACATGGTCCTATTTCCTGAACAAGAAGAGACTGTAGGTGTTGTCAGGCAAGTATGTCCAGAAAGTGGTCAGTTGATTAATTTGGTAGGGGAACATACAGTTAAACTAACAGTGAAAAGTTTATAAGTTATAAAGGCTCAAGTTTCAGGTAAAGAACTTAGCTAAATTGCCTTCAGCATTACCTTATGGAAGTAATATGAAAACTAGAGTCTTACCGTATTTTTTACTGTGCACTTTTGAAGCTAATACTTAATGTGCTTTTAAGTTAGCACCATATAATTATTTGGTGTGGTATTAACATTTTATCAGAAAATTATTATTTGCCCCTGAAACAGATTCAGGAAAACTAATTTTAAGGGGACGCTTTTCTTTTTTTTTCAATAACATGGTTATAATGCGGGAATTATAAAAGTCACTTAGCAGCTTGCTTCACAGAAATTTTATTAGAACACGTCTCTTTAAGCAAGATACACTTGTGCCTCTTTTCACCTTCTGTAATATTAGTTCCTCCCGGAAATGATGGAGAATTATTGCTTTTATGCTTGCATAAAAGCTGTGGGCTTGGAGCATGCCTACGTGCTTTTAATAGTTTGTCAGACTGACTCTGCCTCTGTTTTGCTGTGCATTTTGTGATTATTTGTCTACAGTTTTTAGATACTAATTTCAATACTCTTTTTAGAAAATGTCACATAAGTACTGTTTCAGATAAGCTTGTTGGGGTTTATTGGCATGGTGCTGGGGAACACCAGGCTTGTCTTCCGAGGAACCTCAGTGTTAGGGCAGCATGGTAGCCCATGCCCTCTGGTAGAAGCCCCGTGGGAGAGGTTGTGTACCTCTTCTACATCTAACACTGCAGTGACTAAAAAGTACTTCTGCTTCTTTACTTGAACAGAAATCCTCCATGGTTCTGTGCTGGAAACACACAGGGTGTTCTGTTCGGGCCACAAATAGCTCTATATGTTGATGATGTCATTGTAAGGTCAACTGGTATATTACATGGAAACATCAATGAGTGTGAAGAAGAAAATAGGACTTTGGTGTGTATCGAATTGGGTCAATTTATTGAGTTCTCAAACCTCCGTACCCTACCAGTTATATTATGGAACTTGATAGACTCTGACTTGAGATTTTTTTCAGGGAAGACTTACGGGAAATAAAGTTCTAAACCTAGGAAGTGGTGGTTTCAGATTTTATTTCGATTGTGACCTAAGACTTGTCTGGCAAAGAGAGAGTTTTCATGTGACAGTAACCGTAGCTCCATTTCTTCAGTGTTTACCATGTACCAGGTAATGTGCGCTTTAATTTTAGTAGCCCAATGAAGTAGATTTTAGGATTCCTAATTTACAAGTCGGGAAACTGAAGCTCAGAAAGGCAGAGTAGGAATTGAATCTCCAACTGCTGAAAGACACTTATCCCCTGTGCTATTTTGTATGGAAAATTGTTAGTTTTGTTTAACAATTTGGGTTTAGTCGGTTCCTAAATCAATGAATAAATATTTATAAGACAGTGAGGGATCTGATAGAAATGAATCTTTACTGTCTCCTGTTACATCCATTGAAAAGTATGTATGGAGGGGCGCCTGGGTGGCTCAGTCGGTTAAGTGTTTGCTTTTGCTCAGGTCATGATCTCAGGATCCTGGGATCAGGCCCTGTGTCGGGCTCCCTGCTCTGCAGGGAGTCTGCTTCTCCAGCTGCTCATCTTCTCTCTCTCTCAAATAAGTAAATAAAAATCCTAAAACAAAAAAAAGTATGGTGCTGACTGTGTGTAGTGCACACAGGTGCTAGGCTTCCGGGGACAGTGCAAAGATGAGGGTATCTTGGCCCCTTCCCTGTTTGGTTCAGAGATTTGCAGCAGTGTCCTAGCCAAAGAGAAAGACATTACTGATTATTATTAGGGAAGCTGGTGTTTTGAGATAGACAAAAGAATGTTGTTAAAAACCATTTGGGGGAGCAAGAGACTTCAATGAGTATTTGGCTTTTTTTTTTTTTTTTTTAAGATTTTATTTATTTATTTGACAGACAGAGATCACAAGTAGGCAGAGAGGCAGGCAGAGAGAGAGGAGGAGGCAGGCTCCCCACCGAGCAGAGAGCCCAATGCGGGGCTCGATCCCAGGACCCTGAGATCATGACCCAAGCCGAAGGCAGAGGCTTTAACCCACTGAGCCACCCAGGCACCCCAAGTATTTGGCTTTTTGAGGAGGACCTTGAAAGATGAATAGGATATCTGCTGGGAGAGGTAGGAGTGGGAAAGGCCATTTCCTCTTGGGAGGAGGAGTGTGAGAAGGGCCAGGGAGAGAGAGTGTGGGGATGGGCTTGAAAAGGTAAACTGGTCTAGAAGTGAAAGTTTTTGAATGTGAGGATGAGTAATATGAACTTTATCCACTAGGAAATTATATCTTCATTAACATTTATCATCAGTTATGCTCAGTTACTGTCTTTAGGAAGTCCGAAACTATCATATTTAGGGATGTAGGCTTTTCTTTTCACTAAAGATGGCTCTTTTGATAACCTTTATTTGGATCAGGATTTCTTACAGGTCTAAAGCCTTGACTTGCCTTGGAATTAAGCACTAAGGGAAGAAAACCATCTTTTAAAGGCATTGACGGGTTTCTCTGTTTAGTTTCTTTTTATTTTTTATTTCTTAAAGATTTTATTTATTTATTTGACAGAAAGAGACACAGCGAGAGAGGGAACACAAGCAGGGGGAGTGGGAGAGGGAGAAGCAGGCTTCCCGCTGAGCAGGGAGCCTGATGCGGTGCTTGATCCCAGGACTCTGCTACCATGACCCAAGCCAAAGGCAGATGCTTAATGCTTAATGACTCAGCCACCCAGCTGCCTCTTTTTTTTTTTTTTTAAGAGCGAGAGTGCACTAGCGGGGTGGTGGGGAGGGACAGAGGCAGAGGGAGGGAGAGACTCTCAAGCAGGCTTTGCGCCCAGTGCAGAGCCAGACCTTGAGCTAGATGTCATGACCCTGAGATCATGACCTGATCGGAAATCAAGAGTTGGAGGCTTAATCAATGAGATACCAGGCACCCCTCTCTGTTAAGTTTTGATATGGTTTAAGGTGCTATATAGTAATTAATCTGGCACTTTGAACTATGTTAGACTAGTAGACTGCTCACCTTGACATTACTTTTTGCTTCTCTGTAATAAATCCTTAGCCTAGCACAATCAGAAATCAGAAAACTATCATTTTTAGGGTTCTAGGCCTATGGGGCTATAGGGCTTTATCCAGAGTACAGTACTAAATAGCAGTATCTCTGGGACAGAAAGTTCCAAGTATGTCCTGAAGGTACGCAGGTAGAAGGTAGAAAGTCTGCTTTTCATTTCTTTCTTCCTACATTGAATTTGGGATTCTTCTATACACTTAGTTTCAGAAAGCAATATTAAATGGAAAGCAAAAAAACCCAAAGTAAAGCTAAGTCGGATGGTTTTGTGCATGGCCTCATCTTAAAACCATTCCCTTTTCCTATACAGACTGTTGAATCTGAATTGACTTGTTCTGATTTCCAGCAAATTGTTTTTCACAACTTGGACTTTAGGTTTCGGCTTGTGATAGCTGTTTCATATTGATGCTTTTAAAAATCCTTTTTAGATGGTAGCCAGAATTCAGTGTGTGCTTTCAGAGGCAGAGATGCATGTCCTGGTTTTGTAAGTTTTGGGCTCATTTGAGTATGTTCACCAGTATTACTGCAGATGAAAAATAAACCACCTCTGTTACTTCTGTTCAGGAAGTATTAAAGCCATCGTTGAACCCTGGCTCTTCCTTTTCGGAACTTTTGACACTTGGCAAGCAACTTTAGCATACCTCGAAGCCTCTGCATCCTCATCTTTACAATGAGAATAGTCTTATCTTTGAGGGTAGTGAGAGGGTTAAATGAACTTATCAATCCCTGTGAAGAGCTCAACAACTTCTCAGTAAAAGCAATAAAAAAAAAAAAAAAAAAAAAGCCCTTCCTTTCATTTCATTTGCATTTCATTTAAAACTTGGTGGGTGCTGTGTATGTTGAGAGTGTCAGTTTCACTTTCCAGCTGTCATGTGAATACTGTTGTGACTGATGCCCAGTATGCATGCAGATCATGACTGGAAGGTTATTGGAGGGGCAGGAACTAAACTTTCGTTGTTGTTACATTAACGCCTAATGTTATTGCAATAAAAACCCGATATGTAACTATTGAAATCAATGTCATTTTTCTTCATCTGTGTTTTCACCTGGAGATAAAGCTACTGTTAGCATTTTGACGTATCTTTTTCCTGCAGTGCACATTACTTATTTTTTTATTTTTTAACACAATTGAGATTATAGTGTTTTATCTTTTCCTCCTCATTTACTATTATGTCTTAAACTCAACATAATTTTAAATAGCTATACAGAAACATCCCAGCAAACAAATCAAACCAGATCGTACCTTTTTCCTGCACTTTCTCCATCAAATGCTATAACCCAAAATAGGCAACACCATGCTCTGGTAATGTAGCACTGAATAATTTGATTCTGCTGTTTTAACTGATATTTATATGTTCATGATGAGCCAGGAAATCTCTCCCATAATATAAGAAGCTGGTAATATGAAAAGAAAGAACATTTACTTATACTTAAGGATTAATTTTAATGATTAACTATTTTTTGTAATACTGAAGCTACTTAGTAACTCACTTTGAACATGTCTTATAAAAAATATTTACATTTTTACAAAGGAAACATTAATGAAATGTTTTTCTTTCTGTAAACTGGGGAATTTTTAAGAAAGACCTTATCTATTTGAGAGAGAGAGAGAGAGAGAGAGCACATGAGCTGGGGGGAGGGGCAGAGGGAGAAGGAAAAACAGGCTCCTAGCTAAGCAGGGACTCCCATGTGGGGCTTGATCCCAGGACCCCGGGATCATGACCTGAGTCAAAAACAGGTGCTTAATCAACTGAGCCACCCAGGTGCCTCCCCAAAATGGGGATTTTTAAAAAAAGACTTATTTATTTATTTGAGAGAGAGAGAGCGCGAGAGAGCAGGGGGAGGGGCAGAGGGAGAGGGAGGGAATCCTCAAACAGACTCCCCTGCCAAGTGCAGAGCTGGATGTGGAGCTCTATCCCAAGACTCTGAGATTGTGACCTGAGCTGAAATCAAGGGTTGGATACCCAATGAATTGAGCCAACAAGGGCCCTTAAAATGATGAATTTTACATTGTTTTAGCTCCTGGATTTAATGCACTATATAACAAGCTAGCATTTTAATTTTAAAATTGAGTGGTAAAATTTAAAAATTAAGTTAACTTAGATTATATGAAACTTCTGTTTTAAAAATGTTACTCTTTCTTTGCAGTGTTCATCTCTCTAAGAATAGCCAGATCTGTTGTGGTATAGAATAAAGCCTTTGAGAGCCAGCTGAAAATTTTACAAGGTTTAAAAGAAGGCTGTCTAATTATAGTAATGAAAAACAGACTTCTGACTTGAAATAAAACACTTAAGTTTTAAAGATTTTATTTTTAACTAATTTCTATATCCAACATGGGGCTCAAACTTACAACCCCAAGATCAAGAGTTGTGTGCTCTACTGACTGGGCCAGCCAGGTACCCTGAGCCACATAAGTTTTAAAAAGTGAAGAAAAATTCCACCTTGGCCACAAAAGAAATGGAAATTAAAACAGCAAGATACCAGTTTTTGCCTACTAGTTAGGAAAAAGAAATATAATGGTAAAATTCAGTTGTTGACCTGGGTATGAGATGGGCACTATCACTGGCTGGTGGGAATTGATATACTCTTTCTGATAAGCATTCATACTTAGATTCTTTTGATTATTCTATCATCTTTCCGGAGGACATGGTCTAACTCAGTCATAGAAGTATGTCCAGAGACATTTATCAGAGTATTATTCATACCAGAAAATTATTGGAAATTCAAATGTCCCACAGGATTATATCCAATGGCAAAATGTTAAATAGCTATTAAAATGATGCTTCCAAAGTATAATCAACATGGAAAATTCTCACAATATCATGTGCATTGTACATTACAGTATTTTTTTTTAAGATTTTATATGAGAGCAAGAGAAAATGGGAGGGAGAGAGAGAGGCAGCACAAAGCGGGGGAGGGGCAGAGAGAGAAGGAGAAGCAGACTCTTCACTGAGCAGGGAGTCCAAAGCTGGTTTTGATCCCAGGATCTTGAGATCAAGACCCAAGCTGAAGGCAGACACCTAACTGACTGAGCCACCCAGGTGCCCTTATATATTGCAGTATTATACCAATTTTTAAATAATGAATATGTTTGCATATAAAAACCTTTTTTTAAGACTAGAGAGAAGCAAAAAAAAGATGTTTTCATAGATTTTCTCAAAATTTCTTAATGGGCTTTTTATTCTGTCATCAGAAAGAAGTCAGTAAACATTAGTATAAAATAACGATTTTGAACAAATGGCCTAAGTGGTTGATTTCAGATAGAGTTTTACTATATGGATCACAACACGGTATACTTTAATGGAAAAATTAGTTGGTAGCATTTTATAATTAATATTTACCTTTGCCATGAAGCCATTCCTCAAAAACCTAAAATATTTCAAGCAGGTAAATGTCCACATTTAGATGGGCAAAACAAAGTCCTAAGAGTTCGCACTAGAACTTAAATGGCAGGTCAGTTTAAATGAACTCTAAACTTCTTTGTTGAGAACCTTGGCACAATTCCATAATTTCTATGGAAATCCTTCTACATTGTTTAGTAAGTGATATAAGTAAGTAAAATGGGAAGAGGACTAAGTAAGTAGTTCCAAAAGGGGAAACCTTTTCAAAATGGAAAAAAACCCCTCCCTGTGTTTGATTCTCCCCCTCCCCCTTTACCACTAACCCCTTTCCTTGGCCTAGCTGGAATGCACAATGTTAAGTGATCCTTTCCCTTTGACTAACTCTCTTGGTAAAAATTCAGATAGCCATCTAGTGGAAAGAAGACTCTTTAAGAATGACTTTCCTCTAGACATCCAATATCATGTTTGTTCAGTTGGCTTGTCCAAACAATTTTTCTGTGTTTTCACCAGAGTAGGATCAACTTAGCATGAAGATTAAAGCTGTTCTCCATCTGCTTTATCTGCCGTTCTTAATTAGAACCTGATGACAGAAATCAACTTTGATTCAAGGCTGATTGTTCCCTGAGAATCTCATTATTATTGTAGGAATCTTTTCTTTTATTAACTACAGTGATTCTGAGCATCTATGTGACAGACATATAGAAAAAAATAATAATTTTCTTCGTTTAAACATTTATTCAGCATCTACTGGGCTGGATGCCGCGGGCATATTAAAGTTGTTTAAAAGTCTCGTAGAGAAGATAAAGCATGCACAGAAGTCATTTTAATACACATAGAAGTGCTTAAAGAGACAGACACCAAGTAAGTGTGTGGATATTAAAAGGAAGCAATTATTTCTGGTCATGGACTCATGTTTCTTGAGCTCTCTTTTAGAAATGAAACGAAGGAACTGTTGTTTATAGGCTTTATTCTACTTTAGGGTAAATAGAGGAAAGAAGGAAATGTTTGGATACCAAATAATGAGCTTCAGAGTGGCTTAATGTTTTTTTATTATTTATTTATTATTATTTTTAAAGATTTTATTTATTTATTTGACAGACAGAGATCACAAGTAGGCAGAGAGGCAGGCAGAGAGAGAGGGGGAAGCAGGTGCCCTGCTGAGCAGAGAGCCCGATGCGGGGCTGGATCAGGTCCCTGAGATCATGACCTGAGCCGAAGGCAGAGGCTTAACCCACTGAGCCACCCAGGCGCCCCTATATAGATACTCTTTTTTTAAAAAAATTAATTATTTATTTATTTGATAGAGATCACACAAGCAGGCAGAGAGGCAGGCAGAGTGGGGAGGGGAGAAGCAGGCTCCCTGCCGAGCAGAGAACCTGATGTGGGACTCGATTCCAGGACACTGAGATCATGACCCAAGCGGAAGGCAGCGGCTTAACCCACTGAGCCACCCAGGTGTCCCCCTATATAGATATTCTTAATGGAGAAATGGTGCTGGCTTCAGATGGCCTGTAATTAACTGGCAGTTGGAGCTAGTTAATGAGACACACACACACCCCCACCCCCCACATCCCCCAGGCTGGGGAGGGGCTATGGTACAGCAGGAAAACGTGAGCTGGGTCAGCTGCTCGCTAGCTCCGGGCCTTGTTAAGTCCGCTTCGCTTTTCTGTTCCTTAGTCTGCACGTCTTTTAAAATACCTCGGAGGATTCTGGCGAGGAGGAAATGAGATCTTCTAGGTAAAGCACCTGACACTTAGGGTGCCTGGACAAATGAGGCTTCTGTCACCGCCCCCATCCTGTCTCCCATCACCATCCCTCCTGCAGCTCCCGCCCCCAGCCCGGTCTGGGCTTGTTTGGAGGGTCAGCCGTTTAAGGGTAAAAAGTTACAGATGCTCAGTTTGCTTTCTTTTTTTTTTTCCCTCTTACTCTCACATTGGGATGGTTTATATTTATTTAATAAAACCATAGATGTGGACTATCAGAGGGCTTATACTTAATAAGATCATAGATGTTTAACCTAGATAGATGTCTTCTTTGCAGGTCTGAGTCAAAAGACAAGTGGCAAATCCATTCTCCCCTCGCTGCAGACGCCTCTGTCCCAAGGGTGTGGACTCAGTTCAGGCAGTTTTCATAGTCGATAGTTGGTATTTCCTTCAAAATGGAACTTATTAAAATCTCAGTGATTTCTTCAATGAACATTGCCGGTAGATAGACGGCTCTTAGTCTCCCATAGCGTCCGCTTGGGTGGTTTAAAACTTGTTTTTCTGAAGTTTTGAGTCAGCTTTTCTTATCCTTATCAGTGTTTGGCCTTTATGGACTCTATCTCCGTGAATCATTTCAGGGAGGGTTAAATTCCAGCTGACGCAGATTGTGATTTCAAAAAGAAATTGCATTGTTTTACCTTCTTTGAAAATAAGGGAGAATAATTTTCAGGAGTCACTCGTTTGAGAAATTAAAAAAAAAACAACAACCCCAAATCCCCGAAGTCCAGCATTTGAGAAGTTTTCGAGTTGCTAGAATTGTGTAAGCATCGAGGTCTCCTGATGTCTGTGGGCAGGATGAACACATCTTAAAAGGTAGCCTTTATCACAGCTGAGCATCTTCATCTCAACCAGGATTTTACCAGAGAGGCTTTGAGAGATGAAATTCCCTCCAGTTTGGGAACTTTATGCTGCTTGAAATTTGTCTTTGGTTGGGGTGGATGGAGCGGTATTTTCTGTCTCATTAAGAGGCACCGTCTTCCTGACTTGCAGATTTCATACTCAGTTGTCAAAACTGTGCTTGTGCTCAGGACTGATATGTCGTTTGTGATTTCTGCATTTGCTCGATTAAAAATCTGGAATGAATACACCAGAAATGTTTTCTGAAAAGTTAGAAGGGATTTAGATCAGGGTTTGTGGGATCAGGGGGTGGGAGATGGGGGTAGTCTAAGTTTGAAAGATTGAGAATTTTGCCACTCTTCATGCCAAGTAGAAGAGGGTTGTGTTTAGACAGTGCCCAAGTCCTCTGATTTTGTAGCTCAGTATTATGAAGAGTCAGTGCCTGTTATATAGAGAGCGTGATAAAGAATAGTTCTTTCCTCAAGGAATTTAGCACAGAATTAAGAGGTTGGGACAGAAGAGAGCAACATAAAAAGTGCCGGAGAGATTCAGAGGAAGGAGCAATCTCCCTGGGAGTGAGATGGGATGGAGAAGTTTCCCGAAGAGGTACCCAGTCAAGGAGGCCTTCTAGGGCCCAGAGCAAGGGCACAGAATGGGGAAGCACCTGGGCAGGTGGAGTGGTGAGCAGACTGGTGGGTCCAATGAGCTCTCTGGGCTCTCCTTCCCTGCCCTTTAAATATACCATAAACCTGCCCATTGTAAGTATACAGATCAATGATTTTTTTAAAATTATTTATTTATTTGATGGACAGAGATCACAAGCAGGCAGAGAGGCAGGCAGGGTGAGGAGGAGGCAGGCTCTCTGCTGAGCAGAGAGCCCAATGCGGGACTCGATCCCAGGACCCTGGGACCAGGACCTGAGCTGAAGGCAGAGGCTTTAACCCACTGAGCCACCCAGGCGCCCCCAGATCAATGATTTTTAAAGTAAACTTACAAAGTTGTGCCGCCACCACTCGATCTAGCTAGAGAACATTCACTCTCTTCCCCAAGTTCAGTCCCTGCTTTTGCTTCCAGCCCCAGGCAACCATCATCCACATTCAGTCTCTATGATTTGCCTTTCCATGTAAATGGAATCCCATAATGTCATACTGTGATGTATAATAAGAAATATAGATTTGGTCTTTGTCCCTGTTTCTTACATGGAGCTCCTAAAACCCTTGGAATTTCCTAGGTGAGAAGAGCAACGGAGGTGTTTTGATATTCCTAACAAACCCCTTTCAACCACACCTGAGTTTATGTTAACACGGTGACTTCTGGAAAACACTTAAGGACGGCGGGGGGAGGGGAGTTGGTTGCTAGGGGGACCAAACGAGTGATTGGAGGGTTGGAATTTGCAGTCCCACCCCTTGATCTTCCTCTGGGAATGGGATAGGGGTGGGAGATTGAGTTCACTCAGTGGTTGCCAATGATTTAATCAATCATGCTGTGTACTGACGCCTACGTAAAACCCGCAACGGACGGGTTTGGGAGAGTGTGGGTTTGCGTGTGAGCCCGTACTGGGCTCCCAGCTCTACGGGATCCGAAGCTGCTTTCTTCAGAACTTCACCCTATGTGCCTCTTTGTCAGCCTGTTGATAAGTATCCTTTCATATTTTTGGTAATAAACTAGTAATCTAGTGAGTACACTGCTTTCCAGAGTTCTGTGAGCCGCCCAGCAAGTTAATGGAACCCAAGGAGGTGGGGTGGTAGGAACCTCTGATTTATGGCCGCTCGGTTAGAAAAACAGATGACAACCTGGAATTGTGAGTGGCATCTGAGATGACTGAGCCCTTCAACTGAGAAATCTAAAGGTCTCTCCGGATGGATAATGGTGGGATTCGTAGGACACCCAGCTGGTGTCCGGAAGTCGATTAGAGGGGGCAGGGAAACCACATACCAGAATTGAGTGTAGAATATTACATAATATATGGGCTTTTATGCCTGGCTTCCTTGTAATATATAATGCTTTTGAGGCTCAGCCATGTTGTAGTATTATCAATAGTTGGTTCCTTTTTGTTTGTTTTAAAGATTTAAGTTATCTGTACACCCAGTGTGAGGCTTGAATTTACAACCCTGAGGCCAGGAGCCGGCAGGCTCTACCAACTGAGCCAGCCAGGCGCCCCTCTTTGTTTTTTTTTGATTAATTGGGTTCTGTTGTATGGATAAACCACCTTGTTGATCTGATTTCTAGTTGACGGGTATTGATACCGCTTCTGGGTTTGGGGCTATCATGAATAATATCTTTGTGAACATTTGGACACATGTCTTTATGTGGACATACGGTTTCATTTCTCTTGGGTAGGTACCTGGCAGTGAAATTGCTGGGTCATATAGGAAGTATTTATTTTACTTTAGAAAAAAAAATTATTTCACTCAGCCCCTCACCCCCATCCATCTCCCTTCTGTCAGCTACCAGTTTGGTCTCTATATTTAAGAGTCTGGTTTTTGTTGGTTTATATTAAACTTTTAAGCACACAAATGGCTTGGTAGTGGCTCTACCAGCTTAACAACCAGTGGTTTTTTGTTTTGTTTTGTTTTAGATTTTTATTTATTTATTTGACAGAGATCACAAGTAGGCAGAGAGAGGCAGGCAGAGAGAGAGGGGGAAACAGGCTCCCCACCGAGCAGGGAGCCCGATGTGGGGCTCCATCCCAGGACCCCGAGATCATGCCCTGAGCCAAAGGCAGAGGCTCAACCCACCCAGGTGGGGTTGCCCCTCAACCAGTGGTTTTTGATGGTTCTGGTTTTTCTGCTTGTTCAATACTTGGTATCGCTGGGTTTGCATTAAAACCATTCTGGTGGGAGTGTAGTGATCTCTTGCTTTAATCAAGGGGTTTTAATTTGTATTTCTCTCAAGGCTAGGGATCCCTTTTATTTTTATTTTTTTTAAAGATTTTATTTACTTGACAGAAAGATCACAAGCAAGCAGAGGCAGGCAGAGAGAGAGGGAGAAACAGGCCCCCTGCTGAGCAGAGAGCCTGATGTGGGGCTCGATCCCAGGACCCTGAGATCATGACCTGAGCTGAAGGCAGAGGCTTAACCCACTGAGCCACCCAGCTGCCCCTAGGGATCCCTTTTAATACTATAAATTTTATCAGCTATTTTGAGAGAAAGCTGCCTTTAAAACAGTGACAGCTTGTAGTATGGTTCACTAAATACATATTTTTAAAGCTCGTGAAAGAACTTTGTATGTTAAGAATCCAGACGTTACTTATGAGAACTTCTGTGTTTGTTTTCTACTCTGAGATTTGTGAAACTATTACTGTGAACTATTGTCTGTGGCCTGCCGCCTGCTTCTGCATGCTTGCAGACGACAAAAAAAATTTTTTTCATTTAAAAATAGTTGAAAATCAGAGTGCTATTTTGTGACTTGTGAAAGTGACATGAAATTCAAATTGCAATGTCCTAAATAGATTTTGATTGGAGCATAGCCATGCATAGTCATTTACATAGGCTTGCTGGCTGCCTTGGTGCAGCACAGGCAAGAGTTGCACAGTGAGACACACTGTATGGCCAGCAGAGCCTGAAATACTCTGGTCCTGTATAGAAAATGTTTGCTGGCTCCTGCTCTAATTTCTCTCACCTATTCCAGGTGCTGCCTAGTCTCAAAAGATTTTACTACTGACCTGCCCATTTCAATTATTGCTTTGGCTCTCCAGTTTGCTGTTGCTGGAAAACCCAAGTCCATTTGCACACAGGCTCCTGGGAGGGGAGGAGACTGAAAGGCAGAAGCGCTCCCTTCTGGCCAGCGGCTCCCCTGAGAAAGGTTCAGTTAGTCCTTGGGATCTTGTAGGAAAGGCTCCCAGAAAACAAGGGGAGGTGGCCGAGGCACCGGAAGGGAACGGAACTTCTGGAAATAAGGGTGCCATGCTCATGGTTTGTACTGAGCCTGGAAAGTGATGATGTGCGATCATCATCCGTGACTGATGCTCTTAATTTAAAGATTTTGTTTATTTGACAGAGATCACAAGTAGGCGGGGGGGGGGGGGGAGGCTCCCTGCTGAGCAGAGAGCCTAATGTGGGGCTTGATCCCAGGACCCTGGGATCCTGACCTGAGCCGAAGGCAAAGGCTTAACCCACTGAGCCACCCAGGTGCCCCAATTTACTGAGAACTTTTTTGTTTTCCTAAGATTTTATTTATTGATTTGTCAGATAGAGAGCATAGGAGCCAGCACAGGCAGACAGTGGCAGGCAGAGGGAGAAGCAGGCTCACCGCTAAGCAAGGAGCCCGATGTGGGACTCCATCCCAGGACGCTGGGATCATGACCTGAGCCACCCAGGCGTCCCTTTACTGAGAACTTTTAAAGAATGCTCCTTGTGAAAACTAAAACAGTAGAGAGGTATATAAAGGAAGAGTTGAGCCTCTCCATTTCTCACCCCTCAGCAGCCTCTGACTGGCCATCACTGGTCAGAACCTGGTATATTTACTTCTAGACCCTTTTCAGTACAGACAGAAGTATATTAAATTCAAAAAAATGTCTTTAATTTTGGTGTGGTGTATGGTGGGCCTTTTCCCACATGGATACATACAGATTTGCTTTGTTTCAGCAGCTGCATAGCATTCCTCGTATGATTCAACCGTAACTTTGGGTGAGTTTTTAGGTTCTTGTATGTATAATTAACACTCGTATGCTTTAGTTTAGCCTTATTGACACTGATGATTATTCACCTTATAGCATTTTTACCTACTTGGTATGTGAAAAATAGCTCGTTGTTACAGTTTGCATTTTAGTGAAACTGAACATTTTTCTTTTTTTAGCCATTTGTACCTTTATGAATTGCTTATTGCTTTGCTCAGATTTTTCTTTTGGGTTATTTGTTATGTTCTAATTAATCAAAAGTCCCTATACTAGATGTGAACAGTTTATCATTTCTTCCATTTGTGGTGGAGTTTTTTCTTAGAGAAGTTTTATGTTTTCATCTTGTCAGATTTGCCAAGCATTTATAGTCTTTTGGTTTGGAGTTACGCTTAGAAAAAGTTTCTGTGCTTTAATATTTTAAGTGTAACTCTTTTTGAATGGTTCCTACCCAGAGATGAATCAGAATAATTTAGGGAATATCTTTTTGGTACTGATGCTGTGGTTTCCAGCTAAGGTATTATTAGTCAGTAGATCAGATATAGGGGTCCAGTTCTGTTTTGTTTTGGGGGGGTGAAGAGGAAGCTCCTGAGGAAATCCTGGTTAAAAATAATATTTTGTAAAGCAGACTTGTTTTTTAATTTTTTTTTAAGTAGGCCCCACACCAGCATGGAACACAACGTGGGGCTTGAACTCCCAACCCTGAAATCAAGAGTCTGATGCTTAACTGACTGAGCCACCCAGGCTCCCCTTTATTTTTATTTATTTATTTATTTTTGAGAGAGTGAAGGGAGTGGTGGGAGTTGGTTACTTTCACCTGCATTCATTGAATTCCTATGACAGGTCTGGAGAATTAGTAAGAAGAGATTTCATGCATTTGGTAAGCAGGAAAACTGCTGTATCTAATACCCTGAAAATAACCAGATTTTTTGCTCTTGAGCCAGTTGTGTTAAAACCAAAAACTGGCTATATTTCATTGATGATAAAACACATATTTTTCACATTTTCACATCTGTGGAATTGGGATGATAGTATGTTGCAGTTCATTTGGCAGCATTTTTGTTTCTTACACAGAAATTAACGGTGTGTTTTAAAATCGTCTTGGGTTTTGTGGAAACTAGTTGGCGACCCGCTGTCCCTGGTCTCTCAGACACATCAGTACAGGTTTGTCTGTGTTGGTTTTCATTTCCTGAGTGGTCCCTTCTCCAGGGTTTCTTATCCTCTCATTAGTCTTCTACACTGTTGTCAGATGAATCTTCTCAAACTAGGATTCTGATTAAATCACTACTTTATGCAATGACTTGATAGCAAACAACTGAAACAAAGTTCAGACGTTTTAACGTGGCCTTTCAGACCTTTTGAAGGCGATACTAGTGTACCTCTACCTTCTTTTATTCACCTATCCCAACTTGTAGTCGCTAAGCTGACAGTATCTTTCATAAATAGTATTTTTCCATCTTCTGTGTATCTGCTTATTGAATCTTTCCCTGGAATTGCTCCTCACTGTCTCTACACATCTCTGCTTGTTTAAATCCCACTTTCCTTTACAGCTGAGCCTCTGTCCTCCGTGTCCTTCATGCAACTGCTGCTGCTGATGGTACAGCAGCTCAAGGAACTATTGAAGAGGAGCAGGGAGATTGTGTAGGAACTCTGGGGTTTTAAGGAAGACCAGGTAAGGGGAGCCTGTGTGGCTCCATCGGTTAAGTGGTTAAGCATCTGACTTCTGGTTTTTGCTCAGGTCATGATCTCAGGGTCTTGAGATCCAACAACCAGGTAATTACCTTGTCTTACCTTTCCCCACTGATGACTGTGATTTTGGAGGAGAGCTGAATCCTAGGTGAAGATGTGTTACAAAGTTCTTTTTAGGTTGAGACAGAGGGATTGGAAGGGATGTGGCGGTTAGTATGTGTGAGCCTGAAGCTAGGTAACCTGCTCAGGCTTTGACTTCAAGAGGAGGGGGGAGAGAAGAGCACCAATCACATAGATCCAAGGTTTAGAGGTTGTGCACATGTCCGAGTCAGACTTCAGTCATCTTCTTGTCAAACTAAGATCATTCAGTGGTTATAAGATGAAATTTACCCTGTTTTGGTCAATAAAAACCAATTGCATGAGGAAGCACAGGATGATGAGAGGGATATGTGGTGTAGAGCTGTGCTTTGGGACACCGACAGCTGGACTTGAGTCAGATGTGGCAACAAAAAGTCAGATCTCAGGTGTAATATTTTAAAACCGTATCTAGAACTGAAAGGGAGATGAGAGTCCTCCTGTACTCTCGATGTGGATGCAAACCTAGAGTCTAGGTCCATTTTGGGACACAGATTCTAAAATCTGTCCAGCGGTGGTATACAGGATGGTGAAAGGACTCAAAGCCGCATGTGGAAGAATAATGGAAAGAATGTTGGGTTTGGAGAGATGGAAATTAGAGTGGGGAAGGGCCCACAATCAAATATTTCTAAAGGAAGAGGATTTGTACCTTCGTATTCAAGGTCTGGACCTAAGTCCAGATGGAAGTCCCAGTAAGAAAGACTTAGCTCAGTGTAAGGAGTACTTTGCTGTGGAGGCTGTCTGATGATTGAGTGGACGATAGTAAACGTCATGTTGCTGAGGGAGTGTGGGATTTTTGACCGCTTATTTGGCAGCCATGTTTTAGGGACTTTATGTTGAATCATTAACTGCTGCTCCCTTTTCCTCATCACCCATTGAAAAGGCACTAGACATCCAGAGTTCGATTTGGCACTCATTGTAATATACTGTCATGACCAAACATGTTACTAAGGTCATTTATTATTTCACAACTGACAGTAATGCTTTGAGTGAGAGGGCAGGAGCCGAGCAGATGCACTTCGGCCTTCCTTGGTACTGAACTGAGCAGAGTGGGGACCATGAACTGGAGAACTTACCTACTTGAGTGGGTTGCGTGGGCTGAAATTTTAAAAAGCCCTCCATCAGTCACATTCTCTTATTATTGACACAATTCTAATAACCTCTGAATACACATGCCCTGAAAAGGCAGGAGGAGCTTCATGCGAAGGTCTTAAAACCAAATTAATGAATTCTTTAGTATGTTAAAATTGGAGTGTCTATGTTGGCACGGCCTGTGAAGCCCTTCTTTGGGACACTTGGCAAACCACTCCACTAAAGGATCCCCCAGGATGCCTTCCAATTGCAGAAGTCTTTGGTATATGGTCCTGTAATAAATGTGAGGCAGTGGTTTAGGGTTACAAAGTAATAGAAGCATAGCCAATTAAAATTATGAGAAAATTTAGGTGGATTATAATTGGCCCCTCTGGAGTTGAGCCACAGCTTTGGGGTTATAATTACAGTGAAGTCAGCAGTTTGAAATACATTCTCATCATGGGGGAGAAGAGCATCTCCCCGTGTTAAGCCCCTTTAGTGGCTCTGTGAGCCACTTTCAGTTTGAAGTGAAATTCTCCCTTCTCTTGAGAGAACCTCACTAGGTCCTCTGTTGAGAAATGTCAACATTCTTGAGAAAAGAGAAATTTGGAAGAGCACGGTCAATGAGAATAATTGGTAAGTACTAGGTCGGTGAGCAGACCTAAGAGTTTAGAAAGGAAAGAACAATCTCGAAGCATTCCGTACCCAGGATAATCTAAAAATTCATGCTTATACAAATTTTCTTTCAATTTAGCAAAATCTTTGGAGGTATAGTGGTGTTAAAAAGAGAAAGCACAGTGGATGAATCTTAGGATTAGTGACCATAGAGTTGAGACCAGAGCAATGCAGAAATGTTGCCATTGGCAACGTGGTACTCATCCAGCATGTTTCAGCCTTACCCCTACCTTCAAGTCTGGGTTCGGTGCTTAGCTTGGTACTTGACCTTGCCTGTTATGTAGTGAGTTACACTGCTTAGTCCCCCTAGGCTAAGCTTCAGGAAGATGGGACCATGTTTTTGTCTTGGGAGCCAAAGTCTTGTCTTGGTAAATGTCAGTTGGCTGAATAGATAAGCCCCTTTAGTTTCTTTCCTTGCACTACTTCCTTGCCTTGCACTTCTGAGATTTTGCTGGTAACCTCATTACACAACTTGTCTTGACTATTAAAACTTGACCAGTTATTAGCCATGCAAAGGTTGAGGTGGGTATTGGTGCAGAGATGCTCATCATAGGATTCTTCCTGATTTTTGGGGGGGGGAGGGGGGATCGTGAAAGGGGGAGGGGGAGGGACAGTCTTTTTTTTTTTTTTTTTTAAAGATTATTTATTTCTTTATTTGTCAGAGAGAGAGGGAGAGAGAGCGAACGAGCACAGGCAGACAGAGTGGCAGGCAGAGGGAGAAGCAGGCTCACTGCTGAGCAAGGAGCCCGATGTGGGACTCGATCCCAGGACGCTGGGATCATGACCTGAGCCGAAGGCAGCTGCCTAACCAACTGAGCCACCCAGGCGTCCCGGGAGAGACAGTCTTTTTTTTCTTTTAAAGATTTTATTTATGTATTTCAGAGAGAGAGAGTGAGAGAGAGCATGAGAGGGGAGAAGGTCAGAGGGAGAAGCAGACTCCCCATGGAGCTGGGAGCCCGATGTGGGACTCGATCCTGGGACTCTGGGATCATGACCTGAGCTAAGGCAGTTGCTTAACCAACTGAGACAGTCTTAAGCAGGCTTCCTATCCAGTGTGGAGCCCGATGCGGGGCTCCATCTCGCAGCCTTGAGATCCTGACCTGAGCCAAATTAAGAGTTGGATGCTTAATGAACTGAGTCACCAAGGCACCCCTCTTCCTAAGATTTTTTTAAAAAGACTTTAGCCTCTTTGAAAGTAATTTTATGAAGAGCTGTTCTCATGTGACTGCAAGATGGAAAGCCTTTGATGGTTAAATTATGAGAAGCTCTTATTACTCTCTCCTGGATGTTTGTATTTCAACTGGGAGTAATTTGTTTCTCCAAGTGGAGTTCCTTAATGGCTTGGGGATTTAATCTCCAGATCCTTGAGTTGCCTGTGTTTGGGTTTTTTTTTTTTTTTTAATTGTATTTATTTCAGTCACCTTTGAAAATTAATGTAAGTATACTCCAGATCTTTTGGATGATTACATTATCATTGAAGTCCTACCACTTAATGTGGGGGATAGTAGCAGATTATTACTACCATGATGAGACTGAGAAAAGAACTTAATTGAATGCTGTCTTCATGCCTAATGGCTGTAAAGATGCACAGTACAAATAGAGATTTTTGCAATTGTTTGAATAAATTGGTAGGGCTGTGTGCTGTGAGTTACTCACATTGTGAATAGTGGTTTAATTTTAGAAGAATGACCATGACATATCTCAATAATCCAATAATTAATTTGAATATTTTCATAGTTTTGTATTTAATTTGTAAGTTTTTAATAGCTGCTTTTATAATTAACACGGGGAATTTTTTTTCCCTTTCTCTTGTTTAAAAAAAAAAAAAATCACCCTTGAGAAACCTTTTCCTTAAATTGACACAACTCCATGAACTTTGAGGTCTGAATTACAGGCAGATCAGTGAGGGTGGTCATTTCAGCCGGGAGGCCTCTATCCTTTTACAGTCCCTACTCTGTAGGTGTAGAAATATTGGGACCATAACTGAGTGAAGTTTGGCTTCAGACATTGTTTAAAGATGTTCTGGAGGGACGCCTGGGTGGCTCAGTTGGTTAAGCGGCTGCCTTCAGCTCAGGTCATGATCCCAGCGTCCTGGGATCGAGTCCCACATCAGGCTCCTTGCTTGGTGGGGAGCCTGCTTCTCCCCCTGCCTCTGCCTGTGCTCACTCCCGCTCTCTCTCTAACAAATAAATAAAATCTTAAAAAAAGATGTTCTGGAGCCAAAATAATTGAGAGTGGAGAGTCAGAAATATCATGGCTTGTAAAAGGGCAGGGAAAAGAATCAAATACGAGATCCTGAACTATAGAGTTCTGTTGTCCTAATAGTAACCAGTAGCCATATGTGGCTGTTTAAAGTTCCATTAAAGGTGCCTAGGTGGCTCAATTGCTTGGGAAGCTGACTCTTGATTTTGGCTCAGGTCATGATCTCAGGGTTGTGGGATTAAGCCATACCTCAGGTTATGTGCTCAGCAGGGCGTCTGTTTAGGATTGTCTCTCTCTAAAAATGAATAAATAAAATAAAAAAATCCAACAAAAACTTCTGGGAATGCTTGGGTTAAGTGTCTACCTTTGGCTCTGGTCATGATCCTGGGGTCCTGGGATCTACCCCACAGGCTCTCTGCTCAGTGGGGAGCCTGCTTCTCCCTCTACCCCTCCCCCTGCTCGTGCTTTCTCTAGCAAATAAAATCTTGTAGAAAGTTCCATAAAATTAAAAATTTATTTCCTCAGTCACAGTAGATGCTTTGAAAGTGCTCAGTAACCACGTGTGTCTAGTCCTCTTGGACAGTGCTGCTCTTGAGGGAGAAACCAGAAATACCTTTACTCCATTGAAAGGTAGTGTGATAAGAAGGAATAAATGAGAGAAATAGGGGAACAGGAGGAAAGAGACTAATGGTCATCAGAACACACCTTGGTCTTTGGTTCCTTCTGACCTCCTTTTTGCCTACACTCCCCCCTTGTAGGTGATCTTCTCCAGGCCCATTTTGCCTTTTTTTTAAAAAAGGATTTTATTTATTTATTTATATAATTATTTATTTATATATTTTATTGATTTGATAGAGGGAGAGTGCACAAGCAGAGGGGGTAGTAGGAGAGGGAGAAGTGGGCTCCCTGGCGAGGCTTGATCCCAGGACGGCGAGGCTTGATCCCAGGACTCCGAGATCATGACCTGAGCTGAAGGCAGATGCTTAACCATCTGAGCCACCTGGGTGTCCCCCGTTTTTGCTTTTTCAATAAACTGTTGGGAGTTTTAGGTCTACAAAAAAAATGGCCAAGAAATCGGGTTCCCGTACCCTGGCATCACCCGGTCCTGCGCAGTTTCCCCTATTAACCTCTTCTGTTAGGATCGTGCACTTGCCATAATATCAGCGCTTATGCTTATCGAAATAAGTCAACTGGAGAAAGACAACTATCACATGATCTCCCTGATATGAGGAAGTGGAGATGCAACGGGGGTGGAGGTTAAGGTGGTAGGAAAAGAAAAAATGAAACAAGATGGGATCGGGAGGGAGACAAACCAAAAGAGACTCTTAATGTCATAAAACAAACTGAGGGGGGTGGGGGGAGAGGGGTTGGGAGAGGGTGGTGGGGTTACATTATATGTTTAAATAAAAAAAGCTTAAAACAAAAAAAAATTACCCCAGGGGAAAAAAAATATATCAGCGCTTGCTGACGAACCAATCCTGCTACTTGCTCATTAACTGAAGTCCTTATTATTATTATTTTTTTAAAGATTTTATTTATTTACTTGACAGAGATCACAAGTAGGCAGAGAGAGAGGAGGAAGCAGGCTGTCCGCAGAGCAGAGAGCCCGATGCGGGCCTCGATCCCACGACCCTGACCTGAGCCGAAGGCAGCGGCCTTAACCCACTGAGCCACCCAGGTGCCCCCCGAAGTCCCTATTTTTATTGAGCTTTTACATAATGTATCTAGCCAGGATCCTGCATCCTATGTAGTAAACCTGTCTTCTTGGGCTTCCATTGGCTGTGACAATTTCTCACACTCTTTAGTTTTTAATAATCTTGGCCATTTTAAGGAATGCCGGTCAGCTGTTTTATAGAGCGATCTGTCAGGAGTTAAAGGTTTGGGGAGGAAGACCACAGAGTAAAATGTCATTCTCCTCCCCTTGCAACAAGGGCACATACTGTCAATGTGACTTAATCGCCATTGTTAACCTCCATCACGGGGCTGCGGGAGTCCTTGATTTTAAAACCATCTGTGTGGTTTAGCTGACCCCTCCCACATTGATTTTTTGTAGCCCCAACTTTCTTGAATTCCAGATTCCTAATTCCAGTTCTATGTCCAACAGCTCCACTTGGAGCCTTCTCACACAGCTGCTGTTCGGAACTAGCCTCTGGGTTTCCCCAAATCTGTGTCCTCCAAATCTGTACTTGCTGCCGTCTTTCCCACTCCTGTTTTTCCAGTTGTCTAGGTAAAACTGTCAGTGTTCTCTTTTCCTCCTTGGTTTCTCTCCCCTTTACTGCATAATCTGTCAAGAAATCCTGCTGAGTCCGCTGCAGAATATTTCCAGAGGATGATCGCTCCACACTACCTGTCTGTACCCCGAAAGTCACCTTCATCTCAAGCTGGCCAGTGACATTAGGTTCCTAACTGGTCTCCCTGCTGTTCCTGCCTCCTTAGGACCCGTTTTCCACACAGCAGGAAGACTGAGCTTTAAAAAAGAACTTGACTGACATTGAACACACAGAAAACTGGGCATTTTAGAAATTTGTGAATTTTTGGTGAATTTTCACAAACTGATCGCACCTGTAAAAACAGCACCCAGGGACGCCTGGGTGGCTCAGTTGGTTAAGCAGCTGCCTTCGGCTCAGGTCATGATCCCAGCGTCCTGGGATCAAGTCCCACATCGGGATCCTTGCTTGGCGGGGAGCCTGCTTCTCCCTCTGCCTCTGCCTGCCTCTCTGTCTGTCTGTGCTCGTTCACTCTCTCTCCCTCTCTCTCTGACAAATAAATAAAATCTTTAAAAAAACAAAACAAACAAACAAAAAAACAGCACCCAAACAAGAAACTGAATGTCACCCACAACTTCTGCTCCCCTCCAGTCACTGACCCCGAGTGGATAACCTGTTTTGACTTTTAAGAGCACAGGTTGGTTGGGTCTGATGTTTTACTGTATATAAATGGAAACCTACAATAGGTAATTTGAGTCTGGCATTCATGCAACATTATGCACATAAGAATCATCCATGATGTGGCATGAAATGGTGAATGGTTTCTTTGTGTTGCTAGATATTATTTTAATACTCCACAGTTTTTTGTTTGTTTTTAATCCATTCTATTGATAGGCATTCAGATAGTCCTTGGCTTTTGGCTATTAGGGGTCCTGCTATGAGTGTACTGGTACGTGTCTTTTGGAAAACACAGTATGCGTTTATGTTGCTTCTCTGCCTACAAGTGAGACTTGCATGGAGCTTCAGCCTCCACATAGATCAGCAAACGGTTTTCCTAAGTGGTTGTACCCAGCAAATGAACTTTTTAGCGATAAAGTTAGCTTCTGTCACTCCTTATTCAAAACCCAACGGCAGTTTATCAGCTGGCTAACAATGACTGAAGTTTTTATAGTGGTCTAGAAAGCTTCCTAGAACCTGGTTCTCCCTGCTTATCTTTGAACATGGATGAGACCTACGTCTTAGGCCTTTGTACTAAATGCTCCCTCCACTTCCTTTGTTCTGCCACATATCTGCAAGGCCTGCTTCCTTCTTAAATTCCAGTGTCTGCTTAAATATCACCGACATAAGTAAAATAGCCCTTCCTATCTATCTCTGTCCCCTTTATTTTGCATTTTTCCTCTAACCACGTATTCCTGGACATATCTATATGTTTAAGAGCTCTAAAGTACATCTTATTTGTAGGATCTACTACTAATTTGTCTCCCCTTTTGTACCAGGGACTTGCGTTTTTGTTCATTGCTGTATCCTTATCAACACAAACAGGTATTATCCTTATCAAAACAACAGGTATTAATCGTTGCCCAATAAATAGTTGAAGGAACAAATAAGTAGTTGTAATAGACCTAAGCAGTGAAAATAGAAATTTGGGGAGAACAGAAAGGCCAATGAGGTTAAAAAGTGATTAAAAACCTTAATTTTTATCCAAATTAATAAAGCTTAAAAAGATACAGCACTTATGATTAAAAATAGCAACTGTCTACTCCTAGTTTCTACTCCCCAAAGTTAACTTTTTTCAACCCTCTTAGCTGTTTTTTATGGTATTTAAGAGATATTTATAAAATTTGATGTTATCTGAAACTGAAATAAGTCAGTTTCTCATTTAATGACTTCTTACTCTGGGAGATGGGCTCTTTGTTGCCTATACCTCCTCCCTCCACACATGCACATCTGTGCGCGCACGCACACACACACACACACACACACACACACATTTCTCTTTTCCCTTGTCCTCCCAGTATAATTATCAAAAACTTAAGACCTGATTTCGGATGTCTTTAGATGTCACTTTCTTGGAAGTGTTCCCTAACTTCTGATATCAAACTACTATGTTGAGTGTTTACATATTATGAACATGTAAAGATTGTTCACTCTGTGCCAAATAATGGAAGAAAAGACCTGTGTTCATAACATAATATTCCCCCCCACCCCGGAATTTTCCATAGGTCTTTGTTTACTGTTCTTCACTTGGTCATTTTAATTTTTTTTTTAATTAATGAGGGAGAGGGAGGAGCAGAGGGAGAGTGAGACTCTTTTTTTTTTTTTTCCCTAAAGATTTTATTTATTTGACAGAGTGAGAGAAAGCACAAGGAGGGGTAATGGCAGGCAGAGGGAGAAGCAGGCTCTCCACAAAGCAGGGAGCAGGGAGCTGAACTTGGGACTCAGTCCCAGGACCTTGGGATCATGACCTGAGCTGAAGGCAGATGCTTAACTGTCTGAGCTACCCAGGCGTCTGGAGAGCAAGAATCTTTTTTTATTTTTTTTAAGTTTTATTTATTATTTATTTGTCAGAGAGAGAGAGAGAACACAAATAGGCAGAGCAGAGAGAGAAGCAGGCTCCCTGCCGAGCAAGGAGCCCCATGCAGGACTCGATCCCAGGACTCCGGGATCACGGCCTGAGCCGAAGGCAGTAGGTTAACCAACTGAGCCACCCAGGCATCCCTGGAGAGCAAGAATCTTAAACAGGCTCCATGCCCAGCACAGATTCCCATGTAAGACTTGATCTCACTACCCTGAGATCATGACCTGAGCTGAAATCAGGAGTTGGACGCTTAACCTACCCAGCCACCTAGGCGCCCCATGGTCTTCACCAGAATTCTAAGACACATCACATTATAGATCAGTTCTTCAGTGGTTTTCGGAGGCCTTTCTCCTAGAATGATAGTAGCTTATTGCCCTGAATCTTTATAAATTAATGAAAAGAATTTTCTTTATTCCTGTGTTAAAGCCTTCCACTTCAGGGTCCCATATCTGAGTCCTTTTTGGTTTACTCACTTACTTAGGAGAACAGCTCCTTCATTAGTCTCCAGAGAAAAGATGTAGGAATGGTTAAAAAAAAAATCTTGTATATCAGTTTGCTGCTGTGATAGTATTATTGCATAACAGACAACTGAGAAACATCATTTGCACATAATAAGTGTTTTTGGTCACATGTGGTAGTTGGGTGGTTGGCTGGGGCTTTGCTGATCTTGGTTGGGAATTGGCTATTGGCTGATCTAGGATGGTCTTGGTTGGGATGATGAGGGTGACCTAGCTCTGTTCTGTGTGATTTCTCTTTTAGGGCCTCGTGATCCAGCCAATGTGTATTCTTCATGTGGTCATGGCATAGGGCAAACATGCATAAATGATTTTCTTATATTTTAAATATATCATCTGTATTTTACAACAGCCTATTTGGGGACTATAGTTGAACTAATTGGGTGATCAAACAAAATTTGGGCAAATGTGCAGGACAAAAATCTAAGATTTTTAACATTCTTCAGATGTCTGTTTAGATGTCCCTTTCTCAGGAAGGTGTTCCTTGTGTTCTTAGATTAAATTTTCCTGAGTCTCTCTCTTTAGCACTCTTGTTATTATCTTTCACACTGGTCTCTCCCATTAGACCTTAACCTTCATCGAGAACAGGGACCAACCAGTCTATGGTAGGGTTAGTTAGCATAGGGCCTGCAATGGTAAATACACATGAATGTTGGATAAATGAAAATGATGAACCCCCAGGACTATGAGGTATTTTTAGGGCTATTTTTATTGAATCTCTGTTATGTGAAGTGTGTTCCTTCCAGGATTTGGCAGAGAAGAGAAGAAAAACATTACCCATTTGCAGGGGAGATTAACTGGCTCCCCTTTGGGTTATTTGCTAGGCCTAACTAACTGCATTCCCCTGTGTAATCAGTAAAGCTTTGATTAGTAGTTGGTTCTTTGTGGCTTTAGGGCCTTTAGATATAAGTAATTGTTTTAATCAGTGTATTAATTATGACTCTGGAACTTGTAAGCAGCTGGAAACAAGGGTGTTCCTACTGGTACGTGTGAACGTCTGTGGTTGAGTTCTGGACTGATGACCATACTTCCACTGTTATTTCAGACAAGTCTTTGGAGAACCTGTTTTCAAGCTCATCAGTGACCGGGTTGCAGTGCAGTTTTGTGGTTGGTATTGCATTCGGTAAATGTACACGACAGTAAAATCTTCTTGATGTATGGAAATGAACATTAATTAAACCAAAGTTGTAGAAAGCCTACAAAGAAGCTCAACTAAATATAAAAAATTGTTCCTCAAACATGAGCTTACTTAGTTTTGAATAACCTATCTGTGATGTTCTGTGTAGCCACTTTGGCCTTTTCATAATTTGGAAACCGATGCATATTTCTGTGTCCCTTTGTTCACAGATACTGACTTTAATCATTAGGGCAGGAACTTGTGCTAGAGCTAAAAATTTGCTCCTGGGATCGAAACCGATCTTGCTCAGGTGTGGGGTGTGTGTGTGTGTGTGTGTGTGTATGTGTAAAACATATTTATATATAATAGATATATAGGAAATATATATTTTTAAGTAACCTCTACACCCAATATGGGGGTTGAACTTATGACTGAGATCAAGAGGCACATGTCCTACTGAACATGTGTCCCTTATATTACTAATGACAAACTTGTTTTTTGCTTTCCTCCAGGTAAGTAGTAAGTGTACAAGCTATATGACATAATTATGGAATTGTAGACCTTAAAAGGACAGCACCTCATCAAAAGAAAAGGTGCTGTCCTTTTAAGGTCTACAATTCCATAATTATGTCATATAGCTTGTACACTTACTACTTACCTGGAGGAAAGCAAAAAACATGGATGGAACTAGAGCGTATTATGCTTAGCGAAATAAGTCAACTGGAGAAAGACAACTACCACATGATCTCCCTGATATGAGGAAGTGGAGATGCAACGGGGGTGGGAGTTAAGGTGGTAGGAAAAGTAAAAATGAAAGAAGATGGGATCGGGAGGGAGAAAAACCAAAAGAGACTCTTAATGTCATAAAACAAACTGAGGGGGGTGGGGGGAAGAGGGGTTGGGTGAGGGTGGTGGGGTTACATCATATGTTTAAATAAAGCTTAAAGTAAAAAAAAAAAAAAAAAGGACAGCACCTTTATCTACCTTGTCATTTATACAACACTTAGATGGTAAATTTTGAGGCTGCTGTTGACTGGCATTATTTGCTCAGTAGACACTTGTTGAATGAATGAATAAATGAATGTATGTTATAGATAAAGAATGAAGGCAAAGAGGTTAGGGACGCCTGGATGGCTTAATCAATGAAGCATCTGCTTTTGGCTTGGGTCATGATCCCAGGGTCCTGGGATCGAGTCCCATATCGGGTTCCTTGCTCTGCAGGGAGCCTGCTTCTCCCTCTGCCCCTCCCCCTGCTTGTGCTTGTTCTCTCTTTCTCTCTCTCAAATAAAATCTAAAAAAAATTAGAAGGGGGGGCAGAGAGGTTAAAAACTTGTGTGTTCATACAATTAATGGAAGACCCAAAGGTGAATTGGCCAAGTTACGAAAGCTGAAGGGGAAAATAACTTTAGAATGTGTTATATAGGGGTGCCAGGGTAGTACAGTCAATTAAATGTCCGACTCTTGGTTTTGGCTCGGGTCATGATCTCATGGTCCTGGGACTGAGCCCCACGTCAGACTCCCTGCTCAGTGGGGAGTCTCCTTCTCTCTCTCCCCCTCCCCCTGCTCGTATGCACACACGTGCTCTTTGTTTCTCACTCTCTCAAGTAAGTAAATAAAATCTTTTAAAAAAATGTATTAGTAGAATGAGAATCAGAAACATTGATGTAATTTTTATTATAGTTCCCAATAGGCATTAAGTAGGGGTATTATAATCTTTTAGGCTATAGCAGTGGCTCCAGGGTTCTGTACAGTTTTTTGCAGGAAAACATTTTTTGATTTATTATTGATTTTGAAGAACTAGGTGTTCATAGGCTTAGAAGTAATCTCTACAATCAGATGTCCAACAGTCTAAGTCCAGAATATAACTTAAATATAATTATGGTGGTAATCTTATCACTATTCTCTTTGAATTATAGTTCCTGTTAACAAACAAAGACTGAATTTTGCTAATATTTTCTAACATGAAAAGGAATCTTTTCTTTCTTTAACAATTGAACAAAATTCCTGCTTTGTGTAGGAAATGTTGGCAGACCTTGAATTCTAAATTGCTCCAGATTGTTTAGTCTGTTGTGTTTTTTTTCCCCAAAAGAATTTGAGTAGTTGATTTTCCTTCCTTCTATTTGAAGCATATTTTCTCCCTCTTACCCTCATGTTTGACTTAGTTACGACTCTTCCTCTAAATCTTTTTATTTTGTCTGATAAAACCAAAATTCTACTTAAAACATCATTGAGAACTCTCAAAGCATTTTTACCTACCAAGTTCTTCATTATCAGTGGACAGGAAGTCTTTGTGGTCCCTTGTTTCCAAACTAAATGGCCCTCAACAGGCCAGAAGACCACAGTGTCATATTGTTTTGTTTTAAAGATTTATTTATTTTAGAGAGAGCACACCATGCATGCACAAGCAGGAGGAGGGGCAGAGGAAGAGAACCAGACTCCCCACTGAGCATGGAGTCCAGTGGTGGGGCTCAGTACCACAACCCCAAGGTCATCTGTAATCAAGGTTTAGAGCTGTAATCAAGGGTTAGACGGTCAATAAACTGAGCCACCCAGGTGCCCCCATGGTCTCATTTGAGTTCTCGTTGGGATTTTCTAGGTATATTCTTGACTGACATTGTCACCTGTGCTAATTAAGATTTTTCCTTTGGCTTCTTCCTGGCTGCTTAGTCCCGTTCCTTATAGCCATCAACTCCTCCAACATCTTGACCGAGAATTTGGTGAGTCCCTAGAAGCTCCTAGTGGTTAGGTGAACACTTGCTGCATATTTTACAGAAGAGTATGTTTTTGTTTTGGATTTTAAATGACCACGTCAGGCTGATGGAACAGGTTTTTGAGCTACAACATAATCTGTTAACAACAGTTCATCAAGCGATATTACTAAAAGCAGGATTGGGAGCATGGAGGACTTCCCTGCCTCTCTGAACAGTGAGTGAACATGCCTTTCCAACTGAGGAGCAACCTCCCCAATGGTGATGGTTGGTATGTTCAGACTTCAGTGTAATTTTCCATGAATTTGGAGACCCACAATTTTGTATATCTGTGGTAGTATCTTTTTATCTCCTGTGCCTTATATCCTGGACTTGTTCTATGCTTGCCTTAATTTACTTGGAGTGTTGAAGGCCTGCCTTGGTTTATGGGACCTGAACTACTATATTTGGCTTATTGTAGTTGGAGAAAACATCATCGTGCCTTTTGAGTGTGGGAGATGATCTGCGTTTGAGACCTCAGAAGCCAAAACCAGAACCAATATGGAAGTTAAGGAGAAGTCCATTATAGCTTAATAAAAGTAGATACAGTAGAGCTGTTTGAAATGTTCTGTATTGCCCTCAGGTGTATAGTTCTATTACTAAGTGGTATCTGGCAGAAGCTGGGTAAGCCTTTGTAGGGTTTTTGTGGGAGCACTGAAGAACGGGTAGGGTGAGCTACGTGATACATTAATGGTGAGATTTGAGATTTATGTACACGTGACCAGTAGTTGTAGACGGATGCAGAGAAAGAGAACAAGCTGAGAAGCTTTCTACTGATGGTAGTCAGTGAGCAAGATGAGATTGCCAAGGGAGCGTGTACCCAGGAGAGTCTTTGTTTGCCTTTGGTATCTGGATAATGCTGGACTCGGAGAATGAGTTTGGAAGTATTTCCTCTTCTTCCAAGTTTTTGGAAAAGTTTGAGAAGGATTGATTTTCACTGTTTTTAAATGATGGAATTCACAAGTGAACCCACTGTGTCCAGAGCTTTTTTTGTTTTGGAAGATTTTTGACGACTGATTCTTTCTCCTTAATAGTTACAAGCCTATTCAGATAACCTTCTACTTCTTTGTGATTTAGTCTTGGCAGGTTTTAGGTTTCTAGGAGTTTGTTTCATCTAGGTTGCCCCATTTGTTGGCAGATAATTGTTCACAGTACTCATTTTGATCCTTTTTATTTCCGTAGAATCAGTAGTAATGTGTCCAGTTTTATTTCTCATTTTCTTTTTTCTTATCCATCTAGCTTAAAGGTTTGTCAAATCTTTTTTTTTTTTCTTTTGAAGAACCAACTTTTTCCTCTTTATTTCATTTATCATCTAATCTTCATTTCATTCCTTCTGCTAGCTTTGGGTTTAGTCTGTTCTTTTTCTAGTTCCTTAAGTTGTAAAGCTAGGTTGTTTGAGATCTTTGTTTTTAATGTAAATGTTTCTAGCTGTAAATTACCCCCTTAGCACAGCTTTCACTGTGTCTCACAAATTTTGGTATGTTGTGTAATCATTTTCATCTCTCTATTTTCTAATTTTTCATGTGACTTCTTTTTATGCATTGTTTAAAAGTGTTTTGTTTAATTTCCACTGTTCTATCAATTTCCCAGTTTTCCTTTTGTTATTGATGTCTAACTTTGTCCTGTTATAGTCAGAGAAGATACTGTTTTATGTCTTTCTAAATCTACTAAGACTTCATTTGTGGCATAACATAGAGTCTTCCCTGGAAAATGTCCCATGTGCACTTAAGAAACTGTGTATTGTGTTATAGTGTTTTGTATATATCTGTTGTATCTAGTTGATTTGTGTTAAGCCCTGCACTTCCTTATCTTCTGCCTGGTTCTATACATTATTGTGAGGTATTGAAGTGCCCAACTATTCTTGTAGAATTGTTTATTTCTCCCCTCAGTTTTTTCAGTTTTTGCTTCATAAATCTTTTTAAAGATTTAGTTTTGCAATCATGAGCAGGTGGAGGGGCAGAGGGAGAGTGAGAATTTCAAGCAGATTCTGCCCTAAGTGTGGAGCCCAACATGAGACTTGATCCCACAATTCTGAGATCATGACCTGAGCCAAAACTGGGTTGGACACCTAACTGACTGAGCCACTGAGCAGGTGGTCCTCCTTCATAAATTTTAATAGTTATGAGGTGCATAAATGTTTCTAGTTCTTCTGTTTTCTTGCTACGTTGAATATTTCATTAATAATATCCTTTGTCTCTCATAACCTTTTTGACTTAGTCTGTTTTTTCTGACAGTAGCATAGGCATATCTTCACTTTTTTGGTTGCTGTTAGCAAGGGATAACTTTTCCATCCTTTTTCTTTTCTTTTCTTTCTTTCTTTCTTTTTTTTTTTTTTTAATTTTGAGAGTGACAGAGGGAGTGAGAGTGCATGAGCAGAGGGAGGGGCAGAGGGAGAGGAAGAAGCAGACTTCCTGTTCATACTTCCGACAGGAAGCCCAACACTGGGCTCCATCCCCGGACCCTGGGATCATGAACTGAGCTGAAGGCAGACACTTAACCTGACTGAGCCACCCGGGTGCCCCTTTTTTTTAACATTTTATTTTTAAGTAATCTCTATACCCAGTGTGGGGCTTGAACCCATGACCCTGAGATTTCAAGAGTCATGTGCTCTAATGACTGAGGCAGCCAGGCACCCCTCCATCCTTTTACTTTCAACATGTTTGTGTCTTTGGATCGCAAGTGAGTCTCTCATAGATGGTATCTAGTTGGATCATGTGTTTTTATCCATTCTGCTAATCTCTCTTTCTGATGGGAGAGTTTAATCCATTTACACTTAAAATACTGATAAGGAGGGACTTCTATAATTATGCTATTTGTTTTCTGTATGCCTTAGGGCTCTTTGTCCACTTATTTCTTGCATTATTGTCTTCTGTGTTTTGTGTGTGTGTACACTCTTATACACGCACATAATTTTGTGTGTGGGTGTATGTGGTAAAGTATTGAAATTCCTTTCTCATTTCCTCTGTGTACTATGTGCTATTTTCTTTATAGATACTGGGGAAATTATATATAATATCCAAGATTTGGGGTTCCAAACCAAAGTTTAGTAATATACTAAAAATTATCTTTTATTTAAATGTATTAGTCTCTTAACTCAGGTAGAAAACAAAGTGCATTAAAAACCATTGTTACAATAATACTAGCTCTTAAAATTGCCCATGTATTTGGCATTATTGAGAAAGTCTCCATATGGGTTTGAATTACTCTCTAATGTCCTCTCATTTAACCTTTCAGAACTCTTATAGGGCAGTTCTAGTGGTCCTGAGTCCTCTCAGCTTTTGTTAATCTGGGAATGTCTTAATACCTCTTTTGAAGGACAGTTTTGCTGGATATAGTTTTCTTGATTGATAGAGTTTTTTTGGTTTTGGTTTTGTTTTTTTTTTTGTTTTTTTTTTTAAGATTTTATTTATTTATTTGTTAGAGAGAGCGAGCACAGGCAGACAGAGAGGCAGGCCGAGGCAGAGGGAGAAGCAGGCTCCCTGCCGAGCAAGGAGCCCGATGTGGGACTCGATCCCAGGATGCTGGGATCATGACCTGAGCCGAAGGCAGCCGCTTAACCCACTGAGCCACCCAGGCGTCCCTGTTTTTTTTTTTTTTTTTAATATATTAGTACTTTGACTCTATAAGCCCACTGTTTGCTAACCACCAAAGTTTGATGAGGAATCTGCTAATAAGCTTACTGAGGATGGCTTTGTAAGTGATTTGCTTCCCTCTTGCTACTTTCAGGAGTCTTTTTTGAAAATTCGATTATCCTGTGTTGGTGTGGATCTCTTTGAGTTATCTTATGTGGAATTTGTTGAGTTTCTTGGATGTTCATACTCATGTCACTCCAACTTGGGAAGTTTTCAGCCACTATTTCTCTTTTTACCTTTTTTTTTTTTTCCCAAAGATTCTTATTTATTTATTTGACAGAGAGGCAGGCAGAGAGAGAGAGGGGGAAGCAGGCTCCCTGCTGAGCGGAGAGCCCGATGCGGGACTCATTCCCAGGACCCTGAGATCACAACCTGAGCTGAAGGCAGAGGCTTTAACCCACTGAGCCACCCAGGTGCCCCAACTTTTTTTTTTTTTTTTCCTTAAGATTTTATTTATTTGACAGAGTACAAGCAGGGGGAGGGGCAGGCAGAGGGACAAGCAGACTCCCTGCTGAGTGGGGAGCCTGACCTGGGATTGAATCCCAGGACCCTGGGATCATGACCCAAGCTGAAGGCAGACATTCAACTGACTGAGCAGCCCAGGCACCCAGCCATTATTTTTTCAGTATTCTGTTTCTCTCTTCTGGGGACTCCCATGCTACACATGTTGGTCCACTTGGCAGTATCCACAGTTCCCTTGGGTTCTCTTTGTTTTTCTTCCATCTTTTTTCTGTTCTTCAGACTTGATAATTTACATCGTCCTGTCTTCAAGTTTGCAGATTGTTTGGTCTGCCCAAATCTGCCTTTGAATAACACTAGTGAATTTTTCATTTCTATTACTGTAGATTTTTTTTGTGTGTTTGTGTGTGTGTGTGTTAGGTTTTCTGTCTCTTATTTCCATTTTGTTCACACATCATTTTCTAGACTTTCTCCATATCTTCTTTTAGGTCTTTAAGCATCTTTAAGACTGTTGTTTTAAAGTCTTTCTCAAGTATATCTGCCAGTAGGTCTTTTTCAGGGACCGTTTCTGTTGATTTTCCATTCCTCCCCCCCAGCTTTGGGCCAAACTTTCCTGTTTTAGTATGCCTTGTGATTTTTGTGGAACACTGGACATTTGAATCCTCTCATGTGGTAATCTGGAAAGCGGTTTTTCCTCCTTTCCCAGCATTGTCTTTTCTGGGTTATTGTTTTGTTTTTCAAAATTGTAGGCTGTCTCTGTGCTGAGGATCAGCCAGAGGTATAAACTTGAGCTCTACTCGTGTTTTCTGTGAACCTTTCCCTACACATGCAGTCACTTCCTAGTTTTTTTCCATATAGGCAGTTGTTGTTTAATGTCTGGCTCCCAAAAGGGGAGAAAAAGCAAAAAACGAAGGTGGGGGGGGGAAAAAGGCTTGGGCCCTTTAAATTCCCGGGTAATCCTTTAACCCGGAAGGGGAGGGGCTTGTGACAGTGAAGGGAGGTGCAACTACAAGGGCTGCTCACCTTCTTGTCTACGTGCTGTGATCTGCCTCAGAGCAGAGATTCCTGATACTTGGAACAGCCTGCATGCAGCTTATGGGAACTAGGGTGGGCAAGAAGGACCCTGTCTTCAAAGAACCCTCCAAGTTGCCTGCCAAGGGTCTAGGGGTGGAGGATTGGTAGGTATTACTGAACTAAGAGCTAAAAGTGACTGAAACTAACAGCAATTTACCATCTGAGTCTTTGTCTAGAAGTTGCAAACTTTCGAGACTTAGAGTTTGGAAATACAAACATCAGACAGATGCCATTCTGTGGGTGCAGTTGTTATCCAGGTAGGGAAATAGATTTTTTTTTTTTAAATTATTTGAGAGAGAAGTATGAGAAACTGTGCATGGGTGAGTGGGGTAGGGTGGCAGAGGGGGAGGGAGAGGAACAGGGAACGAATCTCCTGCCGATTCTATGCTGGGTGCAGAGCCCACTGGGTGCCATCTCAGGACCCCGAGACCATGACCTGAGCCGAAATCGAGAGTCGGGTGCTTCACTGAGCCACCCAGGTACCCCAATTTTTTTTTATGTTAAAAATGACTTAATTTTTCTGAGTCTAGTTGAGTGGTACAGCAGGTCTCTATGTTGTATACCACAATTGTTATCACGGAGATTGATTCTTGTGGCTACCCAGTCTTCCATCTTTCTAGAACCTTCTCTATTTAGTTTTACAAAAATCATCCCATACTTGCGTGATGTTTACTTTTTGCCTAACCACAGTAGACCTACTGAAGGGTCATAAAAATGTAGGAGCTAGCATTTTTGACTTCGGTTAAGATTATAGTCTTATTAAGACAGTTTCTTCCTTCTTCCTACCTAACAAACCACGTCAAAATGTAGAAGCTTAAAACAACACCAGTTTTTGGTTATGATATGGCAGTTAGGGAATTTGTCAGCAATGACTTATCTCTGCTCCACCTGGCTTTAACTGGGCTCTCATGTGGCCATGTTCACCTGGTGGCTGGACAGGGCCGGAAGGGCTGAGGGCCTGGTGCTAGCTCGCGTCTGGAGTGCCCTGGTTCTCCTCCAGGTGTCCTCTCTTGCCATGTGGTCACTCATCCTCTGGCCCTTTCTGTCCAGCTGCATAGCCTGGACTTCTCATGGTGTCTGGTTTCCAATGGGGTAAAAGCTGTCATCAGACCTCGGGCCCAGGCCCAGAACTGGCACCGCAGTCCCTTCCGTGGATTCTCTTGATCAAAACCAGTCACAAACAAGTCAGCTCAGCTCAGGTTCAGGTAGAAAGTAAATAAACTCTACCTTTTGATAGAAGGAGCAGCCCTCTGCCTGCAGGGATAAGAGGGAGTGTTGGTGGCTATTTTACAGGTGATTTGCCACAGGATTCTGGCCAGTCACTTGAATCCATAAAGAGTCAAAAGAAGTGAATTATAATAAAGTTCAAACTGAATGAGATGTCCAGCGTACCCCAGTCCTCCCCAGTTAGAATGTGTGTCCCGCGAGGGCAGGGGTTTTCCTGTTTCAGTCAGTGCTTTATTCCCAGGGCCAAGGGCAGTGGCTGGTTTGTGATAGGAGCTCCCCCGAGTATCTGTTGAAGGAAGGAAAGCCTGCTGACCTGGTAAGAGGAGCGACAGAGCTTGTGCAGGAGAGGTGCCGCAGAGAAGGCTTCAGAGAAAACCTAAACCTGCAGCAAAGTCTTGACAAAGAGGTATGAATCAGTGTCTTAGAGGTGGGTGGACGACATTTTTTTTTCACTACTTCACAGAGTGCCTGCCTATGCCAGATGCTGGAGATTCAAAGATAAGACTTTCCCTTTGAGGAAGGGGATACAGACATCTCTGTGTAAACAAGTGCTAGAGAAGAGAAAAGGGTTTGTTTGTTTGTTTGTTTTGTTTGTTTGTTTGGAATGACAGGGGAGGGCTTCAGCAGGAGCATACACAGATGGAACTGAGTGAAGCAAGTGTGGACTGAGGGGTTAGAAGAAGGTGTGTGTGTGTGTGTGTGTGTGTGTGTGTGTGTGTGTGTGTGTGTGTGTCAGTGTGTCAGAGTTGAAGAGTCTTGAAAATAAGCTGCAGGATTTACTTACCAGATAAATGATAAGGACAGCCTCCTCTGACTCCTTGAACTGGAGTAATGTGATGACTGGACTTGAGATTCTTTGGTTACTTGGTGCAAAATTTTTGTCTCCGTGATAAGGAGAGTCTCGACGGGAGGCCATTCATTATTGAGATTCGTCAGTTAACTGGTGTTTGTTTCCCTTACTATAATTCTGTAGTGCTTTAGGAGTTTACAGAGATCACTGCCATATACATGTGACCGGTGAAAAGCAAAAGTACAAATTTATTAGTATGTGTTAGTCTTCCTCTTCTCTCTCCTACCTAGGGAAATGATCTCTAGACCTAGCTTACAGTGAATGACCTGGAAAAGGAGGGTGGATAAAGCTGGGAAAGGAATGTTTTACTCTAGGGGAGGAGAAAAAGCTGAGAGGGAAGAAGGATAGATTAGTTGGGGTGGAATTGTAGAACGAGATCTGTGGCTATATCTTTGAGAGATGGGATGGTCTAGAAGAAGCATTTCTAGGTTCGGGTGTCCTGAGTTGTGTTAGACTTCCATAAGAAGGCTCCTGTAGGAGGTGCTGGGTTTTTTTTAACTTTATTATTTTGTGGGGACAAGGTATTGGCAGTGTTCCTACATCACTGCTGAAACTGGCATCAGAACGGCCCCAGTGTATTGCAAATATTAGCTTCTGTAGTTCAATGTAGTCACTCCTAACAGCTGTATAAAATGTGTTACAGGTATTATCATTTCTTTCCCTTAAAATATGCATGACAATGGGGCTGCAGTGGATTGCCCTGGCTTCTCTCTGAGGCACGGTGTGAAGATCTGAACTATGGCCGTAGAGAATTCTGGATGCCCATTGGTATGAACGCACTGTGTGCACCAGATTACTTAATTGACTTAGAAAATTGAAAAGCTGTTGGACAGAGGGCCCCCAAACCTTTACTGGAGTCAGGGGCAATAACAACTTTTGGAAGAAAGCGTGTGAATGCTTACTGATCCAAATGACAATAACCAAGCACACGTATATCCTTCGGAGAATTCTATAAAAAGTTTAGACCTTTTCACCAGAAAAGTGCTTATTGGATACGTACGGTTTGGCACATAATTTTAGGGAGCATCTGGGTTCCGCAGTCTATCTGGAGCACTCATTTCACCAAAGCAGCTTGAGTGCATGGAGATTCTCTTCCTCCCAATGTAAGTTTCCCTTTTTGTTTCCAGCAGTTGTTAACTAAACCTAAAAATAGTGTTAAGGAAAGCAATTGTCCGATCCAGGATTAGAATCCAGCACCAAAGCCATCGTGGAATCTCGGTCATTGAGACTGCACTCCAGGAAGCAAGGGTTTTAGGATTATGATGACCGACCTTGCTCATTCTCCTCAACTGCCTCAGGAGTCCCTTGCGAATGAGTCCTTTCAAACAGGATGACTTTTTTTTTTTTTTTTTAAGATTTTATTTATTTATTTGTCAGAGAGCGGGAGAGAGCACAGGCAGAGTGGCAGGCAGAGGCAGAGGGAGAAGCAGGCTCTCTGTTGAGCAAGGAGCCTGATGTGGGACTCGATCCCAGAACTCTGGGATCATGACCTGAGCGGAAGGCAGCTGCTTAACCAACTGAGCCACCCAGGCATTCCAAACAGGATGACTTTTGACTTCTAAAAGAGTAAACAGATTGGGGTCCTGGGTATAGGAGTTAGAATAAGAAATACCGTATAGTAACCCTGCCTGGTTGTCAAATTATGTTGATTTTTATAAAAAGGTGCCATTCATTATATACAGTGTGACTCTTCTCTTGTTCTTCTTCTTCTTCTTTTTTTTTAATACACTAGACTGTCCAATTTTAATTCCGAATATTGAGTTTTATTAGGTAAACAGGAGTAAGTGTAACAGTCCCCCTTCACTTGTGTCTGTATAAGTAAGAGAACTCCCTTTTGCTAAAGCCCTGGCTTTAGGTCAGGGTGAGCAGGGGAACCTTCCAGTATCTTCAGCCATCCTGAACTGTTCCTGAAGAAAAGTACTCATTTAGTGAGTGACTTTTGTCACTTCTAAAAACTTAGTTCTGATCTTCCTTCTTTTCATCCCTCCCTCCCCTTCCCTTTTCTTGTGGGGCTATTTCAGCAAGTAAAACCTTCCTTTTGTTTAGGCTTATCTGGGATGTTAGAGAAGAAAAAAATTGGCTTTATATGGGTTCTTAAAATGGAAGTGAGTTATGACTACACTAAGAAAATGAAAACTTAAAGATACCTTGGCAATTTTTAATGTCCTCTTCAATTCATTTCTTAAACTCTGGGGCTCCTGGTTCATAAAAGGTAATCTGTGATTATATGAACAGTATTCCTTAATAATCACAATCGTAACAGCCCCTCTACCTCCTGTCCATTAAGCTTTCAAGTAAAGCGGGCACAAGGCCGGTAAAAGAGATGAGGAAGGAACAAGCCCACTTTGTCATCTAGAACATTCCTCATTGATGTTTTATATAGATTTCTGTGATGGAGTAGGGTGATTTTTAGTGTAATTGTGATACTCTTTCTATTTCCCCTTTGTGAGGTGTGAAGTGAGCATTTTTGTCTTAATGTGCAAGTGCCTTGAATATTACTTGAGAGAGTGGACCTTAAAGATCTTTTGTGTAAATCCACCTCGTTTCTTTTACCTTGTCCTCCAGCCTACATGGAGAACTGGAGAACCTTCATTATAGTTGAGTAAAAGGAGATTTCTCCAGGATCGAGACCCAGTTTTTATATTTTACATTGTGGTTCTAGGAAACTTTAATTATAAAAGAAGAGTGTGTTCCTTTTCCTTCCTTTGTCCCCCTCATGAAATCCTTCCTAACTAAAACAGGATGGAAAGAATGGGAGAAAATAAGACCTTGATTAAAATGGATATTTATTAACAGTTCTTTTGGATTACTTCCTCACTTTCTACATTGTGCTCTGTGGTGTCAGGATTTGAGCTATGCCATCCCATTGTCTCCATCCCATTGATCTCCCACTTTTTTATATTTGGCTTGAACTCTTAGAATTTTGATTCCTTTATTTCTTAAATTCCACTGTGTGTAATAAAGCCCTACTAATTTGGAACGTTTGAGGGAGTAGAGGGAAGGGCCGTCTTAAAATCTTAAGGGGTATTTTTTCAAGGTATGTTATATTATCATTTGCATAGATGTACATTAAAAACTCCAAACGCGGGGCGCCTGGGTGGCTCAGTGGGTTAAAGCCGCTGCCTTCGGCTCGGGTCATGATCCCAGCATCCTGGGATCGAGCCCCGCATCGGGCTCTCTGCTCTGCGGACAGCCTGCTTCCTCCTCTCTCTCTCTGCCTCTCTGCCTACTTGTGATCTCTGTCTATCAAATAAATAAATAAAATCTTAAAAAAAACACAAAACTCCAAACGCGATGTGTTACTTCGTATGATCTGTAAGGAATGTGCAATCACCTCAGCCTTGGTTTTGTGTGTAAATGGATATTTGAAAGTGCTCCAGGCTCCTCTGAAGGAGTTCTTAATAGTTGAGCCAGTAACCCTCAAAGTCTTGGTTATACTGGTACTTGTATTTAGTAGACCTTTTATTTTTTTTCCTCCTAGATCAGGTAAGGGTACATGGAGCTCAGCTCTATGAGCTATTACATTATTAATAAGCAGGGTGGAACTACTAGGACTTTTTTTTTTTTAAGACTTTATTTTTTATTTGACAGACAAGTAGGCAGAGAGGCAGGCAGAGAGAGAGAGGAGGAAGCAGGCTCCCTGCTGAGCAGAGAACCCGATGCGGGGCTGGATCCCAGGACCCTGGGATCATGACCTGAGCCAAAGGCAGAGGCTTTAACCCACTGAACCACCCAGGCGCCCCCTAGGACTTTTTTTGAGCAGCCCTACAACTTCTCCTGTGCATATGTGCATTTCCACGTTTTTCAGACCTACCGTACACACTGACGTGTACGTGCGTAAGTGTTGCAGTCCCTGAACATGCCACATGTAGGGGGACAATTTGAGCAAGTCCTCTTTGGGTATAAGCTGGACTTAAGCTGAGGGCAAGAATCACAGACCTTGGCATTCCTTTTTTTTTTTTTTTTTAAGATTTTTATTTATTTGTTAGAGTGAGCACAGGCAGACAGAGTGGCAGGCAGAGGGAGAAGCAGGCTCCCTGCCAGGCAAGGAGCCCGATGTGGGACTCGATCCCAGGACGCTGGGATCATGACCTGAGCCAAAGGCAGCTGCTTAACCAACTGAGCTACCCAGGCATCCCAGACCTTGGCATTCTTGTTCCCAAAATAAACCTGTTTGTTAAAGATTTTGCTCACGCACCTGGGTTCGTGGGGGGCAGCCTTCTGTCAGGAACAAGTTACGTTTTCCTTTCTTTTCAGAATACTGATCATTGGGTGGGTGGGTAGGTGCGGAGGGGTGGCCTGGGAGGTTAAGTGGTGTACTGCCTATGTAGTTCTGAGCAGGAGTGGGATTCCTCGCTGGTCCCTCTTTCTCAGGCCTGCCACATGGGTGCCACCAGCTAAGAGCAGAGGGTTTAGAATCAGTCCTGGATTTGACCCTCCATGCTGTCATTCCCCAGCTGTGGGATCTGTCTTGAGCAAATCCAGTTAACCTCCCCAAGCTTCAGTTTCCTGATGTGGAAAATGGGAATCCTAATTACAGCCTCACCAGGTGTATGTGCTCCAGGAGGGATGTTCGATGGTGGAAAATGGGTGGTTCCCGCCCTGACGGATGGGTAGATCAGTTTGTACAAGATAGAGGATAATCAGTCTTTATGAAAAAGGTCTTTTGGACTTAAAGTATATCCCATATGTCTGTATCTTCTCATTAGGTGGTAGGTTCTTCTAGGACATGGTCCTTGTCTTAATCATTTTTCTAACTAGCTTTTTGAACTTGATGCTCAGGAAATGACCACGGAGTACATGATGCACACTCCCTTTGAACCTACCGTGGTATTTGGATTTCTCATCATTACGTTTCCTTCTTACCTGCACTGAGAAACTCCCGCGGTATAAGGTTTGCTAGGATGGTGTGTCTTACACATTTCCGTTGGCCAGGGTGGATTACTGAGTTGCTTTGGCTGGACATCTGTTGCCTGACTTCCTCAGGATTGCTGTGTGACTTCCTAAAGCTGGTCTTCTCTTAGGAAGAAGGCTAAGACTTCTGTTGTTACGCAGGAGAGATCAGGTTTTTATACACCAGCTGGGGCTAGTTTATCTGATTCTGGACTACTGCAGCTTTTGTTTCTCTTTCGGAGAGAATTCTATTATCTGAATTTTGGAATTTGAACTTTTTTTTCGTTTATTGCCTCTGGCTTGTAAGTAGATGATTTCTCTCTATTGTTACTATGGTTTTGTGAGTTTTTGTTGTTTGCAGGAGAGCTTTATAGGAATCCTGTGTGGCTTTGGTTGGGGACGTGTCTTTTGTTGTTAATTGCTTGACTTCCAGGTTCCAGGACCACTCAGGTAATAAAAAGTTAAATTTCAAACCTGTGTGACGTGCAGGTCCCTTACTTAAAAACTTTTTCAGGGTAGTTCTCCCTCCTATGTAGAGCCTAGAGTCCTTAGCGTCTCACTTTGCTTGATGCGCAGATTTTTTGCATTTGAGTCTTCCTAAAGGTAGATCCCTTCACAGGCTCTGGCTTTAGGTAGGTATCAGCTGCTACTCCCCCCTTATGCGGTGAAGTTGCAGACACAAACTTTAAGCAGTTGAAGCAGGAGAGGGTTTACTATAAGGTATTAAATGGCCACAAAATGGAGGGGTTGAAGAAATAGATTCTAGTTGTATTCATTCAATCAGCAAATATTTACTGAACATTTCTGTGCTGGCACGGTTCTAGGATCTTGGGAGACAAATTGATGAACAAAACAGAGATTACCCGCCCTTTTGGAGCTTACATTCTAGTAGGGTTGAGTCCTTAGAATAATTCCCAAAGCCACACCACGAAACTGGGCCAACAAGAGTCCTGCTAAGTTGGGGTTGTAAAGACCAGACAAGCACTGCCATATTGCAGTGTCCGGGAAGCCTCCATGAGCAGGAAGCCTCAGCTAAGGCTCCAGAATTCTGCTCCTGTTCTTTGATTCACACCAAGGTTCATAACTTGCCCCTTGATAGTCTTGAAGCAGTTTACTAGACGCTCAAAAGCCCTGCTAATGAGGCTGCAGAAAAATCAAGGGCCTTGACTGTGTCCATTTGCCGAAGCAGCAGAATCTCTTTACCTCTGTTTCACTTCTCAGATTCACATTAGTGGGTGTGATCAGTGGAACCTAAGTAGCATCCGGAACCTCGAGCTGTTAGGGGGTCTGGGAAACGTTTTTCATTCTCCAGTCTCTACAGGGCAGAGTAGATACCCTACAAGGTACAGGGCAGAGTAGATACCCTACAAGGGAAGTGGAATGGATATTGAATCCACCACCTCCAGCATACTTTGCCTGTTCCCACTTGGTTTTTAAAACCCTGTTCCGGCGCCTGGGTGGCTCAGTGGGTTAAAGCCACTGCCTTCGGCTCAGGTCATGATCCCAGGGTCCTGAGATCGAGTCCGGCATCGGGCTCTCTGCTCTGTGGACAGCCTGCTTCCTCCCCTCTCTCTGCCTGCCTCTCTGCCTACTTGTGATCTCTGTCTATCAAATAAATAAATAAAATCTTAAAAACGACAACAACAACAACAAACCTGTTCCTTACCTGTCATCCCAGCTGAGGAGAGGGGTGGCTCACCTGCACCTGGTGTTTCCTCCCCTCTGCTTTTCTGGCCTTTTTCCCTCCTTGCTAGCTCACTTATGCCTCTAAAGTAGTGTTTGTTGGATGCAGAAAATTTTAAGCAAATACGCATGTTATATATATCCTATATTCTCAGAATTAGATGTGCATAGCTTGCGGCTACTAATTCACCATAATGTTCTTTAGTAATTTGTTAAGAGATGTGTTACATCTGATGGGGATGAAGGCTGGGGAAAAATGGTAGGGATTACATTGATTTTAAGTTTTTGGAACACGATTCACTGTACTGATCTCTTTAGGACAACATGATTGAATGGTAACATTGAGGAAGGAATCGAATTGTTTTCTAAAATAGGTAAAATTGACTGTATTTGGTGTACTATGAGTGTAGAGATTTGGTTAACCACTGTGCTCCAGACACAGAACACTCCCATCACCCTGAAAAGCGTCCTTGTGCTGTCCTTTTGCAGTCCTACCCCACATCTCTCCCAACCCCTGGCTACCAGTGATCTGTTCTGGTTTGTTTGGTTTTGTTTTAGTTTGTTTTCTTTTAATGGGAATTACCTACCTAGACAACCATGTTGTCATGAATAGGGATAATTTTTTTTTTTTTTTTCAGTTTGTATACTTTTTGTTTTTCTTGCCTTACTGCATGAAGTAGGACTTTCAGGATGCTGTGGAATAGGAGTGTCATCATTACCTTGTTTGGCATCTTAGAAAGCCTTTAGTCACCATTAAGTACATTAATTATAAGTTATTTATAGATGACCCTTCATGGAGTGAAGTTCTCAGTTACATTCAGTTTGCTCAGTGTTTTTAATCAAGAATATATATTGGATTTTGCCAGATGCTTTTTCTGCATCCAATAGGAGCATGTGGTTTTTCTTTTGATTGATAACATGGTAGAGTACTCCCCCTGCACCCCGCCCCCCATTGTTGAGCAAGTCTCAAATTCTTGGAATAAGCTCCACTTGGTCATGGTACATTATCACTTATTGCTGGATTTGATTTGCTAATATATTGGAAATTTTGCATGTATTTTTATAAGGGATACTGGGCTGTAGTTTGCTTTGTGTTTTTCTCTGGCTGTGGCATCAGGTGAATGCTGGTCTCATAATATGAATTGAGAAGTGTGCCTTGCTCTTTTATTTTCAGTAGAGGTTCTATATATATATAATTGGTGTCACTTCCTTTTTATTTATTTAGTTTTTTAAATTTTGTTTACTTGACAGAGATCACAAGTAGGCAGAGAGGCAGGGAGGGAAACAGGCACCGTGCTGAGCAGGGAGCGCGATGTGGGGCTCGATCCCAGGACCCGGAGATCATGACCTGAGTTGAAGGCAGGGGCCCAACACACTGAGCCACCCAGGCGCCCCGTCACTTCCTTCTTAAACATTTGGTAAAATTCACTAGTGAAACCATCTGTGCCTGGGGATTTTTCTCAGAAGGTTTTTCAATTTTATCAGTTCTAGGACTGTTAAGGTTACATATTTCATCTTAAATGACTTTTGAGAGATGGACCAATTTCTTTAAAAACTCTAGACTAAGCTGGATTTGTGGAATTGTTTGTAGGATTCTCTTATCCTTTTAATATCTTAGTCACCTTTTAAGGTTCTTTAATGAAATCCTTTTTCATTCCTGATATTGTAATTTGTGTCAGGTCTCTTTTTCTTTATTCATATTGCTAGAGATTTATCAATATTACTGACCCTTTCAAAGAGCCAAAGTTTGGTTCCATTGATTTTTTTTTTTTCTTGTTTTTCTGCTTCCAGTATTAGAACAATAGTGCCTTTTAATTTCCTCTCCCTTCCTGTACTGCAAAGTTGTGTCATTTTTCTTTTACTTTTTGTTATAAAAAATAAAGAACTTTTATATTACCAAAACTGGTGAGATTTTCTTCTGTAATGTAAGTGCAGTTAATACTTTAATTAGGGTATAGGTTGAATCTAAAGGTTGAGTAGGAGGTGCCTGGCTGACTCAGTCTGTGAAGCATGTGACTCTTGATCTTGGCGTTGTGCCTTCAAGCCCCGTGTTGGGGTAGAGATCATTGAAAAATGAAATTTTAAAAAAATTCACATTACGGCTATATAAACATTGTTTACTTCATCCTAGTACTGCACCTTAATTGCATTTCCTTTCTTGTACAGCCTTTTTTGTTGTTGTCGTTCTAATTGCTTTTCTTCTTTGAGGTCTTTGCCTTTTATAATATCCTCAATTATTTTCAGACCCCCCCATTACTATTGAGTTCTGTTTGCCCTCCCCTCCGTGAAATCCTGAAATCACCCAAAACCCCCCCCTTTTTTTTCTTCCAAACTGGACTGACTACTCTCTAGGCCTTTTTTATAGCCATCATCCTGTGAATTCCCATGATTTTTACTAAATCCCATGTCCTCTCCTTTCTCACTATATTCCCAGATTCTGGTGGGACATATACTTAAGGACCATGGTATGGAAGGATGAGAAGAAAGTGTGCTGTGCTTTCTGAGTCCTTTTTTTTTTTTTTAAGATTTTATTTATTTATTTGTTAGAGAGCGAGCACAGGCAGACAGAGTGGCAGGCAGAGGCAGAGGGAGAAGCAGGCTCCCTGGCAAGCAAGGAGCCCGATGTGGGACTCGATCCCAGGACGCTGGGATCATGACCTGAGCCGAAGGCAGATGCTTAACCAACTGAGCCACCCAGGCGTCCCGTTCTGAGTCCTTTTATTCAGACTGCACATATGATGGCTAGTTGGGTTAGGTATGGAATTCTAGGATGTAAAGAATTTTCCCTGAGAATTTTCATGGATTGCTTTATTGTTTGCTTAGCATTAAGTCCTACTGATGATGACACCAGTCTTACCTTAATTTATCCACTGTAGGAGATGGATTTTTTTTTTTTTTTTTTTTTTTTGGAAGATTGCTTGCAGTGATAGGTCTTGATGTGGAGCCTTTTACAATTCATTATATTGGTCAGTGGTAGGCAAATCTAGTTTGAATACCCGTGTTCTTTTCAGATACTACTTTGATAGTATTCTCCTTTGTTTTCTCTATTTTTATTTTTCTGGAACTCAAAATTAACTATGGGAACTCTGTTATGGTTATTGATGGTTGTGTCATAAACTACCCCAGAGTTGGTGGTTTGAACACCTCCACTTTTTCATGCCCACAGAGCCCGTGGGCTTTGAGCGGGCATAGCGGTACCCTCAAGTCTGGGGCATCTGCACAGAGCACCTGAAAGGTTGCTGATGACTCAAACAGCTGGGGTTCTAGAATCATCTGGAGACTTCTCATTTATATGTCTGGTGACTGGGCGAGGGTGATCTGAAGGTGGGCCTCCACTGAGACTGTTGACTAGAATATGTGCACATGGCCTTGCTGTGTCACTTGAATCTCACAGTATTGTGGTTGCATACTGAGAGGGAGAATCTGGACAGGGAGCCTTTGAAGATGGAGTGGCCAGAGCTGAAGCAAGAGAGCACAAGGTGAAACAGCTCTAGCATTCTTCTGACCTAGTCTCAGAAACCCTATCATTTGTGCTCCATTATGTTGGTTATTAGTGAGTTAGTAGGATCAGCCCAGACCCAAAGGGAAAGGAATTAGATTCCATATCACTCCACTACAAAGGAGATAAACAGTGCAGTGTTGGTGGTATAGTGGTGAGCATAGCTGCCTTCCAAAGGAGATAAACGACACAGTGCTGAACTTCTCTTGTAACCAATTGGAACATTTAAATTTGGATGCTACCACTAGCTGAGTCCTTATGTCTGAAGAGTATTTTCTAGTTCTAGAGCCTATTCATGAAAACAACCAGTAGTAAAATATAAACAAACTTAGATGATCAAATGTTCACTCAGGACCAGCAGTAAAACTGTGTGAAGGTTAGATACAGGCAAGAATGAGAAAGTACGTCGGAGTGTTTAGTAAAAGGTTGTGGAGAAGTAAGTTGAAGGGCTGTCGAAGCAATAGGTCCCTTCATAGATCAAAGGGAGCAGAGTATGCTAACACAAGCTCTAGAAAGAGACAACTCCTGGCCTGGAGATAGGCTCTTTCATTTAGGGAACATTGCACAATGTTCCCTCAGTAGCCTATCATTACTGAGGCAACTCGAAGTTCCTTAATGCCAGTGGTGATCGTGCAATGGATTTCAGGTTCTGTTGACCTATGTTTGCCTTTCTTTGATGCCTAATGTTTCTTCAAGAACAAAGATGAGTGAAAGTCTTGTTACCTGAATGAAAACCTCACTGAACATCTGGAAATGTAGACTTATTAGGCAAATAATTGTCTTCAGAGTAGGAAGGATGAATGTATTCACCATAGTGAAACATTTAGCTTATCTGACTACATACAACTAATTCATTGGTATTTTCTATATCCTCAAGTAGAAAATAGAGATTTTAAAAAAATATTTGAATTTGAAATACCATTTGAAAAAATACTATATGGGCACTCAATGAAGTATGAAAAGCACTGTGCATGTGTGTGTGTGTGTGTGTGTGGGGAAACACCATGGCCTGTGAACACCTTACATGAGAATTAACCATAATGTGCTTAAGGGCACTCTTCAGTTTTGTTAATTTCTTGCCAAGGTCCTAGCAATAGCCAGGGGGATAAAGAGGAGAAGATGTGCTCCTAAAGTTTCAATTTCCTTTGCTTTTTACCATAGTAAATACTAAAAATGCTTTAACACAATTCTTAGGTTACTAGGATCGCCCACAGAAGTTTGATTACATATTATTGCTGAGCCAGCACTCTATTTTAAATATCCTCATTTAGGGGCACTTTGGTGGCCCAGTGGGTTAAGTGTCTGCCTTCAACTCAGGTCCCTGATCCCAGGACCCTGGGATCCAGCTCCCTGTAGGGCTCCCTGCTCAGCAGAGGTCTGCTTCTCCCTCTGCCTTTGCTCCTCTCCCCTTGCTCATGCTTGCTTACTCTTTCTCTCTCTCAAATAAATAAAATAAAATAAAAATACATTCTATTTCAGCAACTCTAATAACTTTTTATGAAATTGTATGACTTTATTTCTGTGGGAAAATTTCTGATTTAGGAAACTTTTTTTTGTACTACAACCTGCTTATAACCTAGATATTAAATATACTTTATTTCAAATTCTGATGAAAAATTTAAATATAATGGGAATATAGATGTGAAATGTAGGTTTGGGGTTTAATACTCAGGATCTATCTAAAACATAAATTTCACATGCCATAAACCAGCTATATTTAAGTCTATTAAGTATTTGTAAAGTAGAATTTCTACAAAAAAGCAGTTTGGGAGAAAGACTCAAATAGTAAAGATAGGAGGTACCACTGTGTGGTACTATGTGAAGTTTCTCTGTACTTCGAAACAGAGTTAGAGGGGCACCTGGGTGGCTCAGTGGGTTAAGCCTCTGCCTTCAGCTCAGGTCATGGTCTCAGGGTCCTGGGATCGAGCCCCACATCGGGCTCTGCTCGGCAGGGAGCCTGCTTCCCCCTCTCTCTCTGCCTGCCTCGCTGCTTATTTGTGATCTCTCTCTGTCAAAATAAATAAAATCTTAAAAAAAACAGTTAGATATGAACATTGGGGAGGGTACATGCTATGGTAAGCACTGTGAAATGTGTAAGCCTGATGATTCACAGACATGTACCCCTGGGGCAAATAATACATTATAGGTTAATAAAAATAATTTAAAAAAAGAAACCCATCAATGTAATGTGTGTGTGCATATATATTTTTTTCAACATACGTATATGTATTGAGTATATATTCAGTGTATTTCAATGTAATATATATATTCCATCCAGAGATAAAGCTACGATATTAAGAACACAATTTTTTTTTCTTGGCTGCCCCATTAGATTTCTAAACATGATTTTCTAGTTACTTCCTCCCCCTTTAAGAATGACTATTTCATAATGTGTACCAACCTAAAGAATAAAACATGGGAAGAATAACCTCTAGTATGAAAATAGCACCTCTAGACATCATGAAGGTTTAGAACAAATGCCTCCTTGAGAATAAAAAATGTTGAACGTGGTTTGTGCTAGTAGATAGGACACCTGTCCTGTTTATAGTCCTATGTCTGCATTCAAGGCCTTCCCACCACCCACCCACCCTTCCACTTCACATATCTAACTTGGAGTTTATAAAGATCTATTTCATCTTTTTTTTTTTTAAAGATCTTATTTATTTATTTGACAGACAGAGATCACAAGTAGGCAGAGAGGCAGGCAGGCAGAGAGGAGGAAGCAGGTTCCCTGCTGAGCAGAGAGCCCGATGTGGGGCTCGATCCCAGGACCCTGAGATCATGACCTGAGCCGAAGGCAGAGGCTTAACCCACTGAGCCACCCAGGCGCCCCTATTTTATATATTTTTTTACTGGTTGAGGAATAACTGACAAATACACTTGTAATATCAGAAGTGGACGATGTGATGATGTGATCTATTTACTATGAAATGATTATAAGATAGAGGTAATTAACACATCCATTACCTGCCCCCCCATGTTGCTTCATATCTACTCAGCAACTTTCAGTTTTAAAATACTGTTAATAACTATGTAGTCTCCATGCTCTACACCTGTAAGTTGACACCACATTAAATTAACCTAAGTGGCCTAAGACATTTTCAGACACTTCTTTCCAGCGTTGTAAAAGTTGGGTTAGTCCCTTATTTATACCAAAGCCATACTTATGGCTTTTTTGGTTGCGTACGTGACTTCCAGCAGTAGGGTGTGAGCTCAGTGAGTGCATACTCCTTACATGAGGAGGATAGTTTTACTTGCATCTAGAGCGAGTAAGCCCCTCTGGGTTTTATGTAGTATGGTGGTGAAGGCAATTAGAATGGCCTGGCTGACCACATCAATATGCATAATTGACAAGCTACTCAATACTTTAAAAGATAAGTACTTTCCACTCTTTTCTTTGGCTATCAAGTGTAACCCCACGTAAGTATTAAAATGTATTATTCTCTGGCTCTTGTTTTGTTATAAAAAATAACATGTACATTCTGTCACACGGAAAATGACCTGTTTCCCATGTATATATGCTAACTCAAGGGGAACAAATTTGAGGAACTTGAAAAATACTTGCTAGCCTCTAGGCGGGATGGTCTTTAAAACCTCAGTGTGATTATAACAATGGATAATATATAGCTCTTAAAAAGGGATAAGGCCAGGTACTGAGTTTGGAGAGGAAGAAATAAAAGTTTATTTATAAGATCGGATCTTGTATGTTGAAAATGCTGGTGAATCCACTACAAAACTATTAGGATAAGTGAGTTTGGTGGGATGACAGGGAGGGTCCAAGAGCAATAAACTGAAAACACTTGTATTTCCATTACATTGGCAGTGAATAATCTGACAATTAAATTTAGAAAACCATTTTATTTATAATACAACAAAATACTTAGAAATACATTTAATGAAAGAATTGTAAAAATTGTATTTTGCAAACCACAAAAAATTATTGAATGTCCCAAACAGGCAAATCTGTAGAGACAGAAAGCAGCTTAGTGCTTGCCTAATGGTGGGGTTAGGGAACTGGGAAATGCGGAGCCTGCCGATTCCTTTTGGGGTGTGATGTTCTGGAATTAGATCATGATGATGGTTGGACTATGAATATACTAAAAGCCGTTGAATTACATACTTTAAATGAGTAAAATGTATGTGAATTAGATTCACATCTAGATTGAGCAGCTTAAAAAGTGGTTGGGGGGGTAAGGTTGTCAAAAATATGGACATGAAAACATATCTGTAGCTTAACAACCTACAAGTAATATATATTTCTGGTTACATTTTCTTTGCAAACACTACAGAGTTCAACGAGAGGCACTGCAAGTTTGTTTGCATTTTCTGTAAGCTAGGTGGGCTCATGTTCCTCTTAGGAACTCTTTGAAAACTGGAAAACATTATGGTAATTCACAGAAAAATTTTGTTTTAATTTGCCTAGTATGTAGGTGCCATAAGCTTCCTTTTAAGAAAAAAAAAAGTTAGAATTTAATTGTTGAAAGGGTCCCCGGTGTCCTTTGACGTTTCTCTGAAACCCTCGGGAGGTCACCATTAGGCATAATCTGTCCATCTTCCTCCACAGAAGTTTGTAAAAAAATATAATAAATTCGTGTCCTTAGTGGTAGAAAATGAGAAACTCAAGAGTAAACAAAAGAAGCATTACAAATCTTTTCTCCCGGAAAGAACTATTTTTAGGATTTTGGTGTAAAGTATTCTAGTACTTTAAAAAAATTATTGAAATGTTCATATGCAGTTAATCCATGTAACTTTCCAGTACTTGTTTATTAGAGTATAACGTACAGAAAAGTGCACAAGATGCAAGCATACAACTTGATGGGGTTTCCCATCAGATAAGAGCCTCCCTCCCTCCTTGTTAGTGTGTCCTCTACAGGTGACAGCCACTGCCCTGACTTTAACACTGATAGTTTTTTCTGGCTTTGTACTTCATGTAAATTAAAGCATAAAAGCTCTTTTGGGCTGATTTTATATAGTGTTATATTTTGAGTTGTAGAATACTACATTTTGTGATCGTAGGATTCTTAATCTTGTTCAGCATTGGGGTAGTTAGCTGTTTGGGGCTCTCATTATTAGTCCTCTTTGTTTTTTTTTTTAAGATTTTATTTATTTTTTTGACAGAGAACGCAAGCAGGCCGAGGCAGGCAGAGAGAGAGGAGGAAGCAGGCTCCCCGCTGAGCAGAGAGCTGGATGCGGACCCTGGGATCATGACCGAGCTGAAGGCAGAGGCTTTAACCCACTGAGCCACCCAGGCGCCCTCTCATTAATAGTCTTATTGTGGGGCACCTGGGTGGCTCAGTGGGTTAATATTCTGCCTTCAGCTCAGGTCATGATCTCAGGGTCCTGGGATCGAGCCCCGCATCCATCCCCCGAATCCATCGGGCTCTCTGCTCGGCAGGGAGCCTGCTTCCCCCTCTCTCTCTTCCTGCCTGTCTACTTGTGATCCCTGTCAAATAAATAAAATCTTAAAAAAAAAAAAATAGTCTTATTGTAACTCTTGTGCAGATGATATCGATAGACCTCTGTATGCATTTCTTTTTCTTTCTTTTTTTTTAAAGATTGTATTTATTTATTTATCAGAGAGAGCGAGCGTGCACACACAAGCAGGCAGAGTGGCAGGTAGAAGCCGAGGGCGAAGCAGGCTCCCTACTGAGGAAGGACCCCGATGCGGGACTTGATCCCAGGACTCTGGGATCATGACCTGAGCTGAAGGCAGCGGCTTATCCGACTGAGCCACCCAGGTGTCCCCTCTGTATACATTTCTGATGGGTGTATATCCCTGAGTAAAATTTCTGGGTCCTAGGGCGGTGCTTCTCTCACTGTCAAGTGCACATCAGTCACTTGGGGCCTTGTTAAACTGTAGGTCCTACTTCAGTAGATCTGGGATGGGGCTGAGCACGTGCATTGCGAATGCGCTCCAGGACACGCCAGTTGTACTGTTTCTGGATCACACTTGGAGTAGCAAGGTCCCAGGATCGGTTTAAGTTCAATTTTAGCAAATAATGCACAGTTCTTGGAGTAGCGCTGTCCACTTACGTTCTCTCCCACAGTGTATGAGGTTGCTTGATGGTTGCGTCAGTCCATTTCCGGACTCGGTGTTCTGTGCCATTGATCAGTATTTCTGTTCATGCCAGGACCACAGCCTTTGTTACTCTAGCTGTGTAAGACGTGAGAGCTGCTCATAGAAGTCTTCAAGCTTTGTATTTCTTCAAGATTGTCTTGGCCTTCCTTGGACCTTTGCATTTTAATCTAAATTTTATAATTAGTGTCCATTTCCCACACCAAAAAAAAAACCCCAAAACCCTGCTGGAGTTCTTATTGTGATTGTATTGGATCTTTAGATCAACTTGAAGAACCTATCTCTACAATGTCCAGATCTCTGAACATGGCATATCGGCAGCCCTCCATTATTGATGCGGTCTCGAATTTGTTTTCTTAAGTGTGTGGAGGTTTTATTTTCTCTATAACGACTTTATCTTGGTAGTTTATTCTCAAGTGTTTCGTTTGTTAAATCTGTTGTAAATGCTTTTATTTCTTGGTTTTCTAGTTAACAATTATTGGTGGCTAATATTTAGAAGTATGATTTTTTTATATTAAACTTTCATCAAGCAAATTGGTAAATTCACTTGGTGGTTCTTATTTTTGATATATAGATTTTTGCTAACACAGTCGTGTCCTATGTGAATGATGACTTTTTGTGTTCCAAACCTTAAACACTCTGTAATTTCTTTTCTTGCCTAAATGTACTGCTTAGGATCTCTGGCATAATGTGGAATAAAAGTCAATGGTAGGTGTCCTTGTCGTCTTTCCCATTTCACAGGGAAAGCTTTCGTTTTTCACCATGAAGTGTGATGTATGCTTTCCATTTTGTGTACGTACCTTTCATCCGATTAAAGAGATTCTTTCTCATCCTAAATTTTTTTTTTAAAGGTTTTATTTATTTCAGAGTAGGGAGAGGGAAGGAGAGGAAGAAAGAAAAATCTCAGACTCCCCGCTGAAGGGAGGAGGCTTACGTGGGGCTGCATCTCAGGACCCTGAGATCATGACCTGAGCCGAAAGCAAGGGTCAGATGCTTAACCATCTGAGCCATCCAGGCGCCTCTGGTTCTGTTTTTAAATCATGGGTAGATGTTGAATATTGTAAAATGTGATCTCTCCTGTTAACATCATGATTATATGTGACTTTTCTCCTTTTGTTCTGTTACTCCAATGAATTACATTGATTTTTGTTGTTGTTAAACCAACCTTTTATCCTGGGAATTTGGGGTGTATTACCCCTTTTGTATAAATCTTTGGATTGGTTGGCTGATATTTGTTAACGAGGGAGATGGGTATGATATTCCTTGTTATAACTTGTCATATTTTATGCTGACCTCATAAAATGAGAAGGATATATTCCATTTTTTCCTGTCTCTGGAAGAGTTCATGTAAGGTAGTTCCTGTTCTCTGAATGCTTGGAAGTTTACTGGTAAAGCAATTGGGCCTAGAGTTCCTTTGAAGGTTTTTAGTTATGGATTTAATGAATTTCATTGCTATGGGACTACACTATTTTTTAAAATACGTTTTAATTCTTACTTGAGAGGAGGTGGGGAGGGGAAGAGGGAGAGAGAGGGCTTTTTTTTTTTTTTTTAAAGAATTATTTATTTTAGCAAGATAGCTTTGTGAGCAGGGGGAGGGGCAGAGGGATGAGAGTAAGGCAGACTCTCTGCTGATGGTGGAGCTCACTGTGGGACTCCATCCCTCAACCCCGAAATCATGACCTGAGCTGAAATCAAGAGTTGGATGCTTAACCCACTAAGCCACTCAGGTGCCCCATATTTTACTAGGAATTTACCTGTTCTTTCTAAATTTACAAATGAGTGTACTTTTGAAAATATTCTGAAATGTGTACTTGAAAAGTTGTTCAAAATAGCTTCTTTCCTATCATTTTAATATCTATAAGACCTATATTTGTGGCCCCTTTTCTTTCCTACTATTCACTGGTAGTGTTTCTCCCCTGGCCCTCTCTCTTTTTTACCCCTTGGTTTCGTCTTGCTTATCAATTACATTATCTTTCCAACTTGGACTTTATTGAATCTTTCTATTGCATGTTCTGGTGTTTTTTTTATTACTGTTGTTGCTCTTAACTATTTCTCTTCTTGTTTCTTTGGGTTTAATTTGCTGTTTTTTCCTGATTTCTTGAGATGGGTACTTGAATTACTTTTTCCAGCCACCTTTTTTAGGGCTATACATTTTTTTTTTAAGATTTTATTTATTTATTTGACAGAGATCACAAGTAGGCAGAGGCAGGCAGAGAGAGAGGAGGAAGCAGGCTCCCTGCTGAGCAGAGAGCCTCAGGACCTGAGCCGAAGGCAAAGCTTTAACCCACTGAGCCACCCAGGCACCCCAAGGGCTATACATTTTTCATTAAAGCATAGCTTTAGCTGCATTTTACAGGGTTTTTTGTTTGCTTGTTTTTATACATCTTCCTGTGGTTTCCTTTACATTTACAAATTCAGAGCTGTATTTCGGATTTTTTTAGTTACCTTTTTTGTTACTGCTTTGTGGTTTTATGCCACTGTGGTCAGAAAAAATACTCCTCTAAGATTTTAATCCATTGAATTGTATTGAAACTTGTCATATGGCCTATTAGCTTTTTATTGTAAATAGGTAATTATATGGGGCACCTGGATGGCTCGGTCAGTTAAGCGTCCGACTCTTGATTTCGGCTTGGGTCATGATTTTCATGGTGATGAGATCTCTTGATTCTGTCTCTCTCTCTCTCTCTCTCTCTCTCTGCTCCTTCCCCTGATCTTGCACACTCACACTCTCTCAGGGGTGGGGAGAAAGTAGGTATTTATATGATTTTTGATTCTTGAGGCCGTAAGTGCTGATAAGCCCATGAATCCTCAATGATAGGGATGGAAGTATGGGGCATTCTTTCTTGTGAACAGTCCATGGATAGCTATGTGTAACTGGTGTGTGTGTGTGTGTTGCGCACGCGCCCCCTTTCTCATTCCTTTTTAAGGGATTGCCCTTCCACCTGTGTTCATACATCTGAATATAATTTCTCTAAACAAAAATAATGATCACATTATTGTCCTGTTTCTCTGAGATTGCTCCTAAATGCCAAGTTATTAGTTTTGTGCATTTCAGATATTTTGGTTATATATGTACAATTTCTTGTGCTGACTCTTACTAGTTTCCATGTTTCATTCTAGAGAGAAACCCTATTTCTCTCAGCCTCACATTATTGGGGGGACGGGCCTCACTGTCAACTAGAACCAGCTGTATAATTTTGAGGCCCAGGGCAGAATAAAAACACAGGGGACATTGCTGAAAAATGAACCATTTCAAGACCAGACAGAACACTGAACGGAGTGTGGGGCACTGTGCAGCGGCATAGGTCACGTGCTCATGAAGTCAGCTCTGCTGGTCACCAGTGTGTTTACATTAGCTATAAATTAGAACTATTAAATGAGAAATTCTTAAAAGAAATTTTCAGGTGCTCAGGTTGTAGTTTTCAAAGTGTGGACTCTGAAATGCAGATTTCTAAGTATTTGAAGAGTCTGGTTTTTCAAATTTCCACTTAGAATACGATTTATAACATTAGATAAATGCCAGTCAGTTTAGACAACCTGATACACTCAAGTACAGAAACATTTTGAGAGTTGTTAGAAATTCTTCAGACAAATTTCCTGTTGGTTTATGATATCTGAGTAGACTTTCTAAAATTGGGATGGAACCAGAAAAGTGCATTCCTCAGCAACTAGATTTTAGGGACAATATTTAAAGAGAAAATATCCTTAGGGGAAAATATATGTATTAAGCTTAAAAAAAAAAATACATGGTCTCATTGTGGCGGGTGTGTATATGTGTGCTTTAAGTAATCAACTTTGAAATTTGGAGAAGTGTATGATTCACTTAGCTTGCTTCTAGAAACTGATTTGGAGCATTATCATGTTATACCTTAGGTCAGAAATAAAACTTGATTTATGTTAAGCAGAGTTGAATGATTTTTCTATATAAATTGTCAATAAATAGCACCATCTTATGAATATGTAGATGTACCCAAATATTCAAATTTCTGTGCTCTTTGTTTGCAGAATAGAGGAATTACTCAGATGCACATATATGTAAATGAGTAATTTTGCTATGTTACATTTAATGAGAACCAGTCCCTTTAATAAAACTTAATTTTGGGAAAAAGAAGTATGGAAGTTTACGGATGATTATTTTTCTGATCAGTTTTCAAAACTAGCCTTTAATTCATCTATTATAATACTGGTAAATGTTTCTGCAAGATAGGTTAGCCTTAACAAGGTACCTCTCACCCAGAGAGTTCTGTTTCTAAGAATTTATCTTAAAGAAGAAATGGGACAAGTTTATAAGGAGGGCATAAAAACATTTATTGCAGTGTAGCTTTTAAGAGTGCGAAATTGGGAACAACTTCTATGCATTCCATAGAGGTCTAATCAGGTAAATTATAGTGTATCCATAAGTGGAAATTGGTACAACCATTAGAAGGCTATTAACTCTCCTGTACAGAAGAGTTGATTTAGATTATAGCAGTCGAGAGGGGAAAGGAGGGAAGGGAAGAGAACTAAATGGAAAAGGACTGCCAGTATCCTATCTTAAAAGGGGCAAGTGAAAGGATGTGGTCTATAATCAATAGAAAATGAAATGAACCATATTTACATTATGGTTACATAATTACATTATGGTTACAAAGGTGTAACCCAAAAAGAATGTGCAAGTATTGGTAAAAAGTACATTGGAAGAAGGGAGGACTTGAGGTAGGAGGTGATGAAAATGGGCCACGGTGAGTACAAGCCCACAGACTGTGTCTAAAGGGGCGCTAAGTCAAGAAATTGTGACCAGAGCACTTCACCTTTTTCCAAGCTTGCAGTGTTTACTGCCATTCATCTCAAGGTATTTGTTGTCATCCATTCAGCACACCTGTGTCAGGCTTTGGAGTTGTCATAGGCAAACAGCAGGGATTTGGCTTCTTTTTTTTTTTTTTTAACAAGAGAGACATGAAATGAAAGGATCTCTTTGAACTTCACTATAAAGTTTATTTTAAAATCTTAATTTTCAGGGCGCCTGAGTGGCTCAGTGGGTTAAAGCATCTGCCTTTGGCTCGGGTCATGATCTCAGGGTCCTGGGATTGAGCCCCGTGTCGGGCTCTCTGCTCAGCGGGGAGCCTGCTTCCTCCTCTCTCTCTGCCTCTCTGCCTACTTGTGATTTCTGTCTGTCAAATAAATAAAATCCTTAAAAAAAAAAAATCTTAATTTTCGGGCGCCTGGGTGGCTCAGTCGTTAGGTGTCTGCCTTTGGCTCAGGTCATGATCCCGGGGTCCTGGGATAGAGTCCTGCATCAGGCTCCCTGTTCAGCGGGGAGCCTGCTTCTTCCTCTCCCAGTCCCCCTGCTTGTGTTCCCTCTCTGTCAATAAATAAAATCTTTAAAAAAATAATCTTAAAATTTTTCGAAAATAATGGTGGAACCATTAGAGAGCAATTATAAAAGAAACTACTAAAAAATGTGTCAGAACGTTTTGGAAGAGAAAAGTAGGATATTTAATCATCAGTATATTTCTTTGATTTAAAACAAAATGTAAAACTTTAATACTTCAATACTGTATTTAGGTAGGAATGTTCATATATAATCTAGTAGAAAATATATATTGCCAAATAATGTACAGAATATTCTCACATTTTTTTTTTTAAGTAGGGCTCCATGCCCAGTGTGAGACTTGAACTCAGACCTTGGGATCAAGACATGAGCTGCCACCCAGGCGCCCCTCCTCACTATGCTTTTTAAAGATTTTATTTTTTTTTAAAGATTTTATTTATTTATTTGACAGAGAGAGAGGGAGAGAGAGCAAGCAAGCACAGGCAGAGGGAGAAGCAGGCTCCCCGTTGAGCAAGGAGCCCGATGTGGGACTCCATCCCAGGACGCTGGGATCATGACCCGAGCCGAAGGCAGCGACTTAACAGCTGAGCCACCCAGGCATCTCATTAAAGGCTCAGTTGGTTAAGCGGCTGCCTTCGGCTCAGGTCATGATCCCAGCGTCGTGGGATCGAGTCCCACATCGGGCTCCTTGCCTGGCAGGGAGCCTGCTCCTCCCTCTGCCTCTGCCTGCCTCTCGGTCTGCCTGTGCTCGCTCTCTCTCTCTCTCTCTAACTAATAAATAAATAAAATCTTAAAAAAAAAAAAAAGATTTTAATTTATGAGAGGAGTGAGCTCAAGTGCCCAGGAGTTGGGGGAGGGGCAGAAGGGGAGAGAGAAGGAGAATCTCTCAAGCCAGCTCTGTGCTGAGCTTTGAGGAGGGGCTTGAAACCACTACCCCAAGAACATGACCTTAGCTGAAACCAAGAGCCAGATGCTTAACCAACTGAGCTACCCAGGTGCCCCTTCATTTTTGTTTTTTAAAAAAATATATATGGGAGCACCAGGCAGGCTCAGTTGGAAGAGCATGCAACTCTTGATCCTCAGGGTCATGATTTTGAGTCCCATGTTGGGTGCAGAGATAACTTAAGTCTTAAAAATGAACTAAAAAAAAAAAAAAAAAACTTTGGAAAGACAAACATAAAATGTTAATTGTCTCTTGATAGTGGAATTAAACATGGTTTTCATTTTGTTTTCCATTTTTTTAAGCAATGAACTTGTATTTTTTGTAATTGAGTGAAAAACTATTTTCATTTTTATAACTATAATAGTGACGTAGCTTTGACCAGAGACTATATATCTTATGTCTTAACATCCAGTACAATGCTTGGCACATGGAAAACACCTAGTTAATATTTGCACATACTTACAAAAGATGCGGGTTGGTAGGTATCTCCTCTTTGCCAATAGCCACAGAACGCTTTTATTAAGCGAAGTAGAATAAGCTACTTTAAGCCAGAGAGGTTATGAAAAAGTGTGGGAATTAAGTGAAGAGCCTACAAAGTGTAATTGACAAGTAAAAATAAATTTTAAAACCGCATGCAAAAAAATACTAGTAAATGTTACTCTTTACTTTTTTGTTTTGCATAGGCAGTACATTCACAGTATATAAAACTTTTAATGTCTATAATGAAATTCCTTTCTCCTGCTGCCAGTGCTCTCTCTGGAGGCAACCAACACTATTAATTCTTGTACATCCTTCCATAAACACACAAATGTGTGTTGTGTCCCTTTTTGTTACATATGATATTGTGTTGTATGCACGTTGCTATGCCTTGCTTTTTTTCTTCACAGTGTGTCTTGGAGTTTTGCATTGGTACGAAAAGAACATCCTCATGGTTTTCTTGTTGTATCCCAATATTTATTGTGTGGATGTATCCTCATTGGTTTACCTTTCTATTATGGATACTTAGTTGTTTACAAACTTTTTACTATTAATCATGACACAAAAAAATTCGCTGTTTACACCTTTTTGCACTTGTATAAGTTTGCCTGTAGGATAAATTCCTGAAGTAGAATTGCCAAACCAAGGCATGTTTGCATTTGCAGTTTTGGTAGATTTGGTCCAGTTGCCGTCCAATGAAATTAAAGTAGTTAACACTTCCTTCAACAATAGATGAGAAATTTTATGTTGTAATTCCTGGGTATCATTGACCCTGTTTAAGAATTTTTTGTGTTGGGGCGCCTGGGTGGCTCAGTGGGTTAAGCCGCTGCCTACAGCTCAGGTCATGATCTCAGGGTCCTGGGATCGAGATTCAAAGTTTAGTAATTTCTAAATACTACATGAATGCTCCTTGAAGTTACCATTTTAAATTCTAAGCTGTTTTAAAAAAATCGCTAAGCAAAACAAAATCTTGCTAAAAATACCATTATTAAGAAATAATCTGGAGGTGCCTAGGTGGCTCAGTAGGTTAAGCCTCTGCCTTCAGCTCAGGTCATGATCTCAGGGTTCTGGGATGGAGCCCTACATCAGGCTCTCTGCTCAGCAGGGGGCCTGCTTCCCCCACCCCCCACCCCCGCCTCTCTGCCTACTTTGATCTCTTTGTCAAATAAATAAATAAAATCTTTTAAAAAATCTCGTATAAATTTTTCAAAGTGAGTTTAATTGAACATTGAGTAATAGGTTGTATTGTGACAATATTTCCTACCAGTAAGACTTATAGAATGAAAAAAAAAAAAAGAGAAAAAATTATAGAATGAAAGGGACACCTGGGTGGCTTAGTTGGTTGAGTGTTCAGCTCTTGATCTCAGCTTAGGCCTTGATCTCGGGGTTGTGAGTTCAAGCCCCTCGCTGGGCTCTGGTGGGCATGGAGCCTACCTTAAAAAATAAAATTCTAGAATAAGAACCTCTAAAACCAAGTGAGTACAAGTCCATCAATCCAAACTGAGCTGAGTGACTGCCATGTGATACAGGTTATAAAATATTTCGTTGTAGTTGGGTTTTAAGAGAAAAAGACAACTTGATACATCTATTTTTAAAAAAATCTTGAGTTGAACTGCAGAAAAATGATTGAATTTTTTTACCTACAAGTCAAGCAGTTTACTGAAGTTCTGAAAACATTGGAGATTATTCCAGAAAGGGCTCAGTATTTAACCTTTCACTGTGATTCTTGCCAGTTTGGTATCATCTGGTGTTTAAGAGTTTACGACCTTTTTGAAGAAGAGAGTTACCATAGCCTGTCTTCTTTTCCTTCCCCATCTTTCTTCAAACACAAGAAGAGAAATACAATACAAAATAGTTTTTTCAGGCAGACCTTTCCATCCTTAGGTTGGAGTAGAAGAGAGTTCTACAAAAGACCTTCCTGAATTATACAGACAGCATAGCAAAACAATAATACAGATTTTGGAATCAGAACTAGAATTCAGGTCTGTCTCTATACTTCTTAGCTGTATAATCTCTGATCTTTAATTTCTTAATTTAGAAAATGAGGACAGTAGTTCAGAAGGCCCTATTCTGTAAGAGGAAACTGTTTTGGGTAAGCTAGGATCTTTGGAAGGGAGGACAGACACCCAGGGAATGTTCATTCGTCTTTTTAAGTCTCTGTTTTGTGGCTTATGAAATGGGAGTTAATCTTTTTTTCATGGGGTTCTTGGATAATGAAAAAAGATAAATAAACAGTGCCTGGCATGCACAGGCACTCAGTAATTGTAAATTACTGTTACTATTACTGCAGTCATGTGATGTCTCTTGATGGAATGACGGCCTCTTTAGCCTTACTCAGTACTCAAAAGGCGCATCTGCTAACTTGGTGGGTAGACAAAACCCTTTACTTTGAAAGGCTATTAGTAGAAGCAGGCACAGGGTGTACTCAATGGAGTGTGACTACGGGACACCGAGAAAAATTGGGGTCTGAAGTAACAGCCCCTTATCCAAGCAGAAAACAAGAGTCTGACGCAAGCAGTCCTTTCTAAATGGCTGTGAGTGGAACAACCTGCCAGGAAATTTTTCCATCTAGACTACTAGTCATTACCCCAAATGAGACTAAACTGGGAAATGTAAGAGCAGTGGCAAATAAAAGGGTGCCTATACTGAATGGGTTAAGACCACATTGTCCTTCAGTTCAGAAACAGATTTCGGTGGTTGGAAAAAGTTGAAGTAATTAATTCTGCAGGAAATTGTTAGATTACATTTATTGGGGAGAAATCTCAAATTCTGTATTGAATCTCTACTTCTAGATCTACGGTCTGGCTTTGGATCAGCAGTCACTCCCCAGTCCCAACTGAATTTCTCTTAATATAATTTTGACCTTGAGGAACTCCTGGAATAAGTTTTTAAAAAATTCCAAGAAACGGGGCACCGGGTGGCTCAGTGGGTTAAGCCTCTGCCTTCGGCTCGGGTCATGATCTTGGGGTCCTGGGATCAAGCCCCGCATGGGGCTCTCTGCTCTGCGGGGAGCCTGCTTCCTCCTCTCTCTCTGCCTGCCTCTCTGACTACTTATGATTTCTGTCTGTCAAATAAATAAAATCTTAAAAATTCCAAGAAACGGTATATTTTTTTATTGGCCCTTTTATCTTTGCTCCTGCCATTTGTCATTGGGTCTCTTTATGTATTACAGCTTGTGACCCACGACCTAATAGCTAGTTTTAGATGAGTCAGTAAAATTCAGTCAGTATTTGAGTACCTATTGGATATCTGCAGTGTGCTAAATGCTAGGAATGATAGAGAAAAATAGGACATGTTCTTGTTCTCAAGGCATTCATATTCTTGTGATCCCAGTCAATAATGATGACGGTAGGCATCAAAGCTAACCTTTGTAGAGCAACTTAAAATCTGCTTAACTTAAAGTGCTTTATATATATTAACTCAATTCTCCCAAGGGCTTTGATGCAAGTACTATTATTTGGCTTTACATATAAAGACCTCGATGCACAAAACTTCAGGGAGGTTGCCCAAAGTGAGTTAGCAGGGCAGGAATTCCTAGGCTCTCTGGTTCCATTATGCCAGGCAGCCCTGAGCTACTTATGTTTTGGTCCAGCTTTAGCTTATTAAAATTAGGACTTCAAAAGCTTATTACTCTTCAAACCTTTACCCATACCCTACAGATATTTTTAGTGGCTTTATTGTATTTTGTTAACTTTAAAAACATTTGCTAGTTTTTCAACCAATGCACAAATCATCTTAAATTTAACAGAGAAAACTCTATACCATTTATGACCTTGAGGAGAGTTTTTTAAGCATTTCAAACTATACTTAGGGATTTAATATATCTAGTTTTTTTTTTAATTAGGTTGTTAGATAAACTTTTTTTTTTTTTTTAAGATTTTATTTATTTGACACAGCGACTGTGAGAGGGAACACAAGCAGGGGGAGCATGAGAGGGAGAAGCAGGCTTCCTGCTGAGCAGGGAGCCCCATGCAGGGCTCGATCCCACAACCCTGGGATCATGACTGGAGCCAAAGGCAGCTGCTTAACTAACTGAGCCATCCAGGTGCCCCAATATATCTGGTTTCTTCAAGTACTTGAAACTTCTAAGTTTTGGGCGTATGATTTTATTTAGTCTCAAGAATTTTGAACATTTTAGGAGCATACACTAATGCAGGTAAAGGTTATAAACATTATTACTACATTTGTATAAATAGGACTTAACACAAAAATACCACTCTCTTTACCCAACCAAAATAGATAACTACCATTTCAAAACAGCCGTAGGGTTCTAAGTTGGAAATACAGGTCTGGATCAATAATTCCAGGCTGGTTTTATTAGCCTCAACCCCTTTATAGTAATGGGACTGTCCAAGCCTGTGGCTCTTTTTGTATGTTGTACTAACCCGAGTTTTGACATAGCTGCTTTACCAGCGAGATGGCTGCGCTCTGCAGACCTCACCTGGGCTGCCGCCTCTCCTGTCTGATTTACATGGGTAGAGCTTTGTCTGGTGGCCCTATGTTATAATTTGAGTTTGTCGATACAGAACGTTTTTTATAAATATTGTTGGAAAATGATTTGCCCAGTAATCCTTTACCACAGACCATCTCTAGCACAAACAGGATCTTTGTGTGAATGAAGAGAAAGGTGTCTCTCTAGAGAGATGAAACCATGAGAAAAATGCCCCAGGGCAGCTAGGTAAACCCAGCTGGATTTGAACCTCCCCTTGCCCTCCTCACCACAGGTACCGTATAGTTCAGAAGATTTCCCCCCCTTTGGAGTACCATTAAGACTTCTGAATTTTGGGGGCGCCTGTCTGCCTTCAGCTTGGGTCATGAGCCCAGGGTCCTGGGATTGAGCCCTGCATCAGGCTCCTGGCTCAGCGGGGAGCCTGCCTCTCCTACTCCCCCTGCTTGTTCTCTCTCTCTCTCTGTCAAATAAGTAAATAAGGGATGCCTGGGTGGCTCAGTTGGTTGAGTGGCTGCCTTCAGCTCAGGTCATGATCCCAGCGTCCTGGGGTCGAGTCCCGCATCGGGCTCCTTGCTCGGCAGGGAGCCTGCTTCTCCCTCTGCCTCTGCCTGCCCCTCTGTCTGCCTGTGCTCATATGCTCTCTCTCTCTCTGACAAATAAATAAATAAAATCTTTAAAAAAAAAAAGTAAATAAATCTTAAAAAAAGGAAAAAGACTCATGAATTTTCACAGAATGAATGGTCAAATTGCTATTTGGCCTTTTACCCTGGCTCCTTTCTAAACTTTCTGGCAAAAACAGGATATTCCAGTTCCATTTTGATTTTTTTTTTTCCTCCTCCCTTGACTGGAATCCGATATTCTCTCAGAAGCCAGTAGCTTTTGCGGCAGAGTAGTGTTAGAGACTAAGTCTTCGAAGTATTACTCGAATTGAAAAGATTTTCCATCTGTCTCCTGTTTGGCTTTCTTTGTATCTCCTCCTTTCTGAGTCCTCCTCCGTCCTCCACAAACCGCATTTCCTTACCAACCTCGGTGGGTGCTCCCAGGCCAAAGTCAGCGGTTACATTAGGACTGTCTAAAGGTCCTGTGATGTCGTTGGATGCCTCCCTTCTTGGTACCTGCCATGTCAGCCAGGCCTTGTTTGTAATCCTTCTGCAGTTGTGTTGAGTAGGGAAGACGGGCGATGAGCACCCCAGTTGCCCACCTTCCCTTGCTCACTCTTCTTGGGGTCCACATGCGTACCCACCCGACCAGGTCTCTCCTTTCCACCCACTTTGCTAGTGCTTGCTGCTTCCCACTTATTTTCTCCATCCAAAAACTTGAATCTCACTGCACCATGGGTTTTTTTGTTTTGTTTTGTGTTGTTTAGTAGAGTACATTGTCAAATAGTTTCATTTTCTGTTTTGGTAAACTTTATTTTCTGTGTAGTCCTTTGTCAAATAATTTTATTTTCTGTTTCTGTTCCAGAAATTTTATTTTCTGTTTTGGAAATAATTTTATTTTCAGATGAAAAATAATGGGTGAATCATAAAACACTTTTCTGTCCTTTAGGTTTCCTATAAACCTGGTATTAAGTTGCCTCGGTGGCATGGGTATTCATGGGACTCAACTGTATAATGTTTTACTTCTTAAAATGGGTGATAGGTACATGGATGGAGGTTTTATTTTCCTTTATACTGTTGGTCTGAAATATTTTGGATTTTTTTTAACCTTGTTCTTGTGTGAGTACCTTGATTTTTGGAGGGGTAAGATAAGATGGATCATTAGCCCTTAGTAGACAGATATGTGAATGTTCAGTCAGTGCTACTCAAAAAAGCTTAGGCCCCTGCTGTGTGCCAGACCGTGTTCTAGGCATGGAGGCTATAGTGTCCCAAAGATCATATCCCTGCCTTGGTGTGTTCATTAGTTAAGTGGAGAACAGACTAAGCAACTAAATAAGAAATACAGTATCAGGGCACCTGGGTGGCTCAGTGGGTTAAGCCTCTGCCTTTCAGCTCAGGTCATGATCTCGGGGTCCTGGGATCGAGCCCCATGTTGAGCTCTCTGCTCCACCAGGAGCCGGCTCCCCCCCCCGCCCGCCTGCTTCTCTGCCTACTTGTGATCTCTCTCTCTCTGTCAAATAAATAAAATCTTTTAAAAAAATAAATAAATGAAAAGCAATGAAATACAGTATCATATACTGGTAAGTGCTCCATGCAGCACAGAAAGAGGGCATATGGACTGCGGTAGGGAGGAGCTGTTTAAGATAGGATGGGGCAGGGAAGGCCTCATAAGGAGGTGGCATTTTGGTAGAGATCTGAAAGAGGTGGGAGAGTAAGTAAGCTGAAAATCTAGGGTAGAGTGGTCTACAGGTAGAAGCAGGGAGAGCAGGGATCCTTGGACAGGAATGTATTTGACATTTTTAAGGATCAGCAAGACCTGTCTCAAAAGTAAGCTAGGCCAGGAATGGTGGGGGAATAAGGACCCAAAGATCAGCAGGGATCTGTAAGGTCTTGCAGATTGTGATAAGGTATTTGTTTCTACTCTAGGTTTGATAGGGGAGTTTTTGGAGGATTTTGAGCAGGGAAGTGACAGAGTCTTTGTCTCTTTTTGAAGGATTACTTTGGTGACTCTGCAAGGAATTGGTCATAGAAAGCAAGAGTAAGGCAGAAAGAGTATGGCCAGTTAGTAAGCCATTGTAGCAATTCAGATGAGAGAGAATGGTGGGTTGGGCCAAGGGGGTAGAGTTAGAGGATAAGGATAAGAAAGGATCAAATTCTGGATATTTTTCAGAGGTTTGGAAGTGAGAGAGAAGTTAAGGATGAGGCCTAGGTTTTTGGTTTGAACAACTGAGTGAATGTTGATACATCCCTTACCTTGATAAAAGAGGAACAGATTTTGAGACTTATTTACAGCTTGATAAACTTGGTAGACATCCTGGTGGAGATGTTAAGGAGGCATTTGGATATGCAAATCTAGACTGTAGAGCAGTGATTGGGATGGACACAAATAGGGGTCATCAGCTTACGATGATATTGAAAAGTTTGAGACTAAATGGGATCCTGGCTCACATGAGTTAGTGTCCAGGGAGAAGAGAAGAGATCTAAGAATGAAGATCAAGAGTTCTCTGGCTTCAAGAGGTCTCTGGAAAGAGAGGAATTAGCAAAATGGAATGAGGTGGGGTGGGCATTAAGGAGAAAAGCTAGGGAGGTATGGTGGAAGCCAAGTGAGGAGATTGTTTCAAGAAAGAAGTGATCATGAAACAGAGGAGGGCTTAGAATTGATCATTGGATTAAACCAAATGAGAAGTCTTTGGAGATCTTCATGAGTGGTTTCATCAAACAACACTGATTTAGAGCATATTGAGGAAGAAAAGGAGAAAGTAGATGGAAGCCGTTCTTTCAAGAGTTTTACTGTGAAAAGAAGTAAAGAAATGAAGCGATAGCAGGAAAGAGGGGGGGTTGGGAGAAGGTTTTTTTTGTTTGTTTTAAAGGTAGGAAGTATTTCAGGCTTTTAATGCAGTAGTAGGAGTTGTCCAGTAGATAGAAGATACGGAGGGCCCAGTGACGGAGGGGTTAGCCTTACCCCAGCATCACCTCTGTGGGCCTCCTCTAAATCCTGTGGAGGTGGCAATCTGGGAAGGGTGATTTTACTAGGAGGAAGTATCAAATGTTATATGAAAGATGAAACATTCGGAAGAACTGAAATGTCTAACGGCTATATAACAATTGTGTCTAATGGATGTATAACAGTTATGGGTATACAACATAGAGCTATTTAGCCACTAAAAATCATTATAAGGTTATACATTAATATGGAAAGATTTTTAAAATAATTCCAGTATAGTTAACATACAGTGTAGTTTCAGGTGCACAATATTGTGACTCAACACTTCTATCCATCGCCCATCCCGGCAAGTGCACTCCTTAATCCCATCACCCTTTTCACTCATCCCCCCATCCACCTCCCCTCTGGTAACCATCGGTTTGTTCTCTAGAGTTAAGAGTCCGTTTCTTGGTTTGTCTTTCCCTTTTTTTCCTTTGCTTATTTGTTTTCTTAAATTCCACATGTGAGTGAAATCATATGGTATTTGTTTTTTTCTGACTGACTTATTTTTCTTAAGAGGACAATTAGCATTGTTCTCTCTAGCTCTACCCATGTTGTTGCAAATGGCAATATTTCATTCTTTTTGACAGTTGAATAATATTCGCGTGTGTGTGCATGTGTGTGTGTGTATCTCACATCTTTATCCATTCATCTATCAGTGGACACTGGCTGCTTCCATAATTTAGCTATTGCATAAAATGTTGCTATAAACACAGAAATGCATGTATCCTTTGAAATAGTATTTTTGTATATTTTGGGTAAATATGGAGAGATTTTTAAGACTTACGTGCAAAAATATTTTTGTGGAAAAATGTAATACATGCACTTTGGTAGAAAACAATGTCTAAAAGGTAAGATTATGGGTGTTTTTTAATTCCTTCATTAGACTAATTGTTTTCCAAATAACTTCCTGTTTTCTCTATAGTGATATTATATCACTGTATAGTGATGTAGGATATTATATCAGTGTATATACAGTGATATCCTACAGTATATATTATATCTTGTTTAGAAGTCATTCTGAGTATGTCAGTGAGCTGAACCCATTTATGTAAGTCATAAAATATTTCTATATTTTGAGTCTTTAATCCATTTTGTTTCAAGTTTTCTATTGGTTATTGCTTTCCCCTTTTCCTATCATCTATTGAGCAAATCCATTATTTTCTTATGTTGAAAGTTACACATTTTATTCTTTTAAAGGTTTGTTTAGTTATTATGAAAGAGAGAGCACGTGTGCATGGTGGGGAGGGACAAAATGAGCAGGAGAGGGAGAATCCTAAGCAAACTCCCTGCCGAACACAGAGCCTGACTTGGGGCTCATCCCACGACTCTGAGATCATGACATAGCCCAAATCGAGTTGGATGCTTAACTGAGCCATCCAGGCATCACTATTTTTTTTTTTACATTTTATTTATTTATTTGTCAGAGAGAGAGCATGAGAGCAAGCACAGGCAGACAGGCAGGCAGAGAAAGAGGGAGAAGCAGGCTCCCTGCCGAGCAAGGAGCCCAATGTGGGACTCGATCCCAGGACAGTGGGATCATGACCTGAGCCGAAGACAGCTGTTTAACCAACTGAGCCACCCAGGCGTCCCCAGGCATCACTATTTTTTTATTGGTAGTTGCCCTTAACTCCTAATTTGATAATATACCTACTTGTTTTTGTTTTTTAAAGATTTTATTTATTTGTGAGAGAGCAAGAAGAGCACGCATAAGCAGGAGTGAGTGAGAGGGGCAGAGGGAGAAGCACACTCCCCGCTGAGCAGGGAGCCCAATGCGGGTCTCAACCCCAGGACCCTGGGAACATGACCTGAGCTGAAGGCAGAGGTTTAACCGACTGAGCCACCCAGGTGTCCCATACTTGTGTTTTACCTATTAAAAATCTTTTTCCGATTTTAAAACTTTAAATTTGTGTATTGACCCCAACATACTTCAAAAAAGACAAGTATCTTAGATGTCCCCCCCCGCCTCTTTACAACCCCCTTGCCACCATGTCCCCACAACCCAATAAAAATATTTTGATTTCTAAATAATTTCAATTCTGGAACTGCTATGGATTTACTTTTTTGTTTTGTTTTGGACCTTATTTAGACAATAATAAACTTAATACATGATTTACTTACCCTTACTTGCCATTTTTCTAGTGTACTCCAAAATAGGTATTTCTTCTTTGTAGACTATTTCTGAGAAGCTGTCTATATGATAAAACTTTTGAGCCCTTGTATGCTTCAAATATTTTTATTTTACCTTTGTATTTAAATGGTAATTTAAATATAAATTTTAGGGACGCCTGGGTGGCTCAGTTGGTTAAGCAGCTGCCTTCGGCTCAGGTCATGATCCCAGCGTCCTGGGATCGAGTCCCGCATCGGGCTCCTTGCTTGGCGGGGAGTCTGCTTCTCCTTCTGCCTCTGCCTGCCTCTCTGTCTGCCTGTGCTCGTTTGCTCTCTCTCCCTCTCTGTCTGACAAATAAATAAATAAAATCTTTTAAAAAAATAAAAAAAAATAAAATAAAATAAATAAATATAAATTTTAAGTTTTGAATATTTTCCCCCCTCAAGGAGGTTTCTTTGAAAAGAACCATCAATTTCTTAGAACCAGCATTGCCTTTGAGCCTTCTGGAGTCAGTCTGATTCTCGTTTATCCTTTAAAAACGATTTTTTCTAAAAATTCTTGGGGTTTTTTGTTGTTGTTGTTGTTGTTGTTCTTTCATTTCATTACACTGTAACTAGTTGCAAAACCCATCCCCCAATTTTCTCTTGGCTCTTTGAATCCTTTCAATCCAAAGTCTTGTATCTCTCTCTAAATCTGGGACTTATCAATTACTGTTTCGTGAGATACTCTCTCCTCCTGTCTCCCTTCCCACCCCCAGGCCTCCTATGACACAGGTATAGTGACCCTTCTAGGCCATCCTCTACCTGTCCATGTTTCTTCACATGCCCCATCTTTTGGTCCCTTCCTCCTGTCTTCTAGGAGAGTTTCTTAACTGGATCTTTTGGCTACGTAGCCCAGCTCTTGGGTTCTTTATCACCCCTCTGAGAACTCACATACCATTAACTTGTACTCGGTTCTTATTTCAGAGCCACTTGTTCTTGCTTCAGGTTTCTAGGTATGGTCCCTCTTTGAAGCTCTTTGGTAATCTGTTCTTTTCTGTATTGATCCATGAACTTGATTTTTGGCTGATATAGATGGTTTGATTTGGTTGTTTCTCTCTGTAGCAGTTAAGCCCCTGGGATAAGTATCTGTTTGTTTGTGAGTTCCTTTTTTTCTGGAGCATTAGTTATCTGCTCTGTTAATGGCTGCCCGGTCTCCCGAGCTTGTGCCTCTGAGAGCAGTCTCCGAAGATAGCCATCCCCTGCCTTAGGCTGTGAGGGTAGGTAGGGAGTGGGAGGTACACACCAGGCTTTGTAGTTGTTTGTACCTATATTCCCTTGAGCATACCACTCTACCGCTGCTGCCAGAGCGCTGTGAGTGGGGGCGATCTGGAGAGAGCATCACTGCTAAAGAAACTACTCGCCTACCCAGGCTTCTCCAGAACACCTGCTCGGGGCTAGTGAGGGCCTCGCCTCCCAGCTGAAATCTGGGCCTTCTGTTGCCTAATGTTTTTCTCACAGCTTTTATGTTTCATTAACATGTCTGGAATCTCCAAAATCGTGTTGGAAGCCCCTCCTAGCTTGCTATCTTGTCGAAATGGTGCATAACACTATTAAAAAAATCATTAGGAGGTGGTTAAAAAATAGACCTGGAATGTTTATATACTCTTATTCCTATTTTTTAAATCACAACCTCTTGCACCGCAAAAAGCAGTTTAATTTTCTAAATAGGATGATACATTTCACTTTTAGTGTTTTTATTTGAATACTTATTTTGAGCTTTGGGTTTGATTTTAAACCAGACAAATATTTAATGTGTATCTTCCCTCTGTCGGGGACTGTTATCCAGCTTTGGGAATACAACAGTAGGCAAAGCAGCTGAGAATCCCTGCCTTCATGGAGCTTTATAGAAGACAATAAACAAGATTGGGGCGCCTGCATGGCTCAGTGGGTTAAGCCTCTGCTTTCTGCTCAGGTCCTGATCTCGGGGTCCTGGGATCAAGCCCCACATCGGGCTCTCTGCTCGGCGGGGAGTCTGCTTCCTCCCTCTCTGCCTGCCTCTCTGCCTACTTGTGATCTCTCTCTCTGTCAAATAAATAAATACAAAAATTTTTTTAAAAAGACAGTAAACAAGATTAAATGCAAAATGTATATTATCTCTTAGTGAGTTGGATTGAACACAGGTTGTGGTTTAGCTCAGCAAGTCCGGGAGAGTGAGAGGGACCTGGGAGTTTAGGGTCTCATTAAAATGGTGGACAGTTGGGGGTGCCTGGGTGACTCAGTGGGTTAAAGCCTCTGCTTTCTGCTCAGGTCATGATCCCAGGGTCCTGGGATCGAGCCCCACATCGGGCTCTCTGCTCAGGGGGGAGCCTGCTTCCTCCTCTCTCTCTGCCTGCCTCTCTGCCTACTTGTGATCTCTGTCTCTCAAATAAAAAAAAACAAAGTGCTTTAAAAAAAAATGGTGGACAGTGGAATGAACTAAAGCTAGATTGGGAGGGGAAAGTGGGCATATGGGTGGTAGGCATGTTAGGTTAGAAGTGAGGCAAAGGATTGTTGGGATTGGGGTGCTAACAGGAGTGATGTGAATAGATGGGAGGTGGTGGCTAGAGAATAAATGTTTGGAATTAAGATAACAGCAGGGTTGCAGTAATGGTGAGTGACCAGTTCAAGGGAATGACCATGGGAGAAAGTGACTAAGTTAGATGGACAATAAGAACACTGGAGGAGAGTGACTTCCATTTGTGTCTGTGATTGAATAATGGGGACCACTTTTACTCTTTTTAAAAAAATATTTTAAAAAGTTTTTATTTATTGGAGATAGAGGGTGAGATAAGAGCGCTAGTGGGGTGGGGGCAAGGGGAGAGAGAGAGAAGTAGGCTTCCTGCTGAGCTCCATGTAGGTCTCGATCCCAGGAGCTTGGCTTCATGACCTAAGCTGAAGATGGGTGCTTAACCAACTGAGCCCCCCGGAACCCCTATAAACAAGTATAAAACTATACGAGGTATATTGAAATAACCATTTCAGCCAATGGACAACATGTAATACAGGAAAATGATCCCTGAGATTGCCATAGCTTACCACGTGGAGGTCATAGTACAAGGAGGGGCAGCCTAAACAGGGCCTGGCAGTCTCCTGTGATTTGGGGACAAGGTTGAGATTTCGGGGAGGTCAGAGAGACAGGAATTCACCAGAATACTGGAAAAATTGAGTGAGCTCCAGAGATCCGCTGGGGGTCCTTCCTGTCCCTTTAGTAGAGTACTAGTGGATGTACCTATGTGAGGAAGCCACTCAAGGTTGATGAAAAATAAGGGATGATCTTGGAGTCCTGGATGCTTGTGGTGACTGGCATAAAAGACATGATGGAATTAGTCCTGCTGGTTTCCAGGGAGACAGTGGTGGAGAGCCTGTGAGTATTGTGGGGGGGGGGGGGGTGGAGAGCGTGAGCATTTTGCCAAAGCTCTAAGAGTTATGGAGCTCCCACTTGACCTTGATAGAGGAAGTCTGCAAGGGGATTGCCCTACTCCTAAGAGTTAAAATCCCCCCTTGACCTGCTGCCTCACTTGACTCCTGCTGATGGGCCCATGAAGTCCTTTGGGGAGTTGGACTCACCCTCTAAGAATCGTGTTAATGTCCTCCTTTTCCTGGGGACTTTTTTCCCCCAGAAGAATACACCTCTAATTTACGGTTTCAAAACAGAATTCTGTTTTCCAGCAAATTGACTAGAAAATACTGGCTCCTTTCCTTTAAGAATTGCTTTCACTGTTTATATGTATATATGTGTGTGTGTATTTTTTTTTAAGATTTTGTTTATTTGTTAGAGAGAGCACAGGCAGAGTGGCAGGCAGAGGCAGAGGGAGAAGCAGGCTCCCCACCAAGCAAAGAGCCCGATGTGGGACTCAATCCCAGGACCCTGGGATCACGACCCGAGCTGAAGGCAGCCGCTCAACCAACTGAGCCACCCAGGCGTCCCTGTGTGTGTATTTTTATGTATGTATATATTATATATATTTTTTAGTACTAATTTCAGCCTAAAGAGAGTTGACCAAGGTTAATTCTTTGTAAAGGCGACTTTCCAAGGCCCAGTTAGAATGCCACTCATCTCTGTGTTCCTGGACCCAAATACGTAGAAGGCACTGAGTAAAGATTTGTTGAGTAAATGTATTTGAGGTAAAATGTGGCATTCGGAGTGATTGAAGCCTTTGTGTGTGTTTTGTTGTGGAGACCGAGGCCGCCAAGCTGGTGACTTAAATGCGGACCTATGAGACTGTGCCTCTGCCCGGCCAGCCGGGCTTGCTGAGGTGGACCCTTCTTACTGGGTTTGTGGGAGTTGACTGGAAATTCTTCTGTTAGGAGTGACAGGCAAGAATGCCTGACCGGATACATGTCAGGGTAGTGGCTGAAGGTAAGAGAGGAGCAGAGCATTTTCAAGAACTCGTGTCCTAAAATTGAGAAATTTTTATTTATCTTTGGACCAAGTAAACTCACATTCTTCAAAACTTAGAAGGCTCAAAGCTGTCAAGTCGCCCCCTCCCACCCCTGCGAGCAAGTTGCCTGGCGAGCCATTGAGTTCCCCCTTCCTAGAGGTGACCATGGTGTGACGTCATAGAAGATAAGCTGACCGTTCAGATGATGGTTCAGGTTAGGAAATTAGAACGGGAGCTGCTTAGCGAGTTTGTTGTTGTTGTCTGCCAAGCATTGTGCTGAATATTTTCTATGCAAATTAATTTTCATACCAGTCCTTTGAGGAATTGTTTGCCTTTATCTCTCACAGTTTATCTTCTCTGCTCAAACATCTTTCTGCTCCATCCTTGTCAGCCGATTTTAACTTAGCTTCTTTGTTTTCTGCAGACCATCTTCTCCTCCCCTGTGACCGCTGAAATGTCCCTGTGTTAGGATCTGGATCCAGTGGTGTGTTGGAAGTAGTTCCTGTCCACTTGGAAGACTGATGGTCCTCTTGCTTCCCAGCTCTGTGTTCAGTGACATCCTGTTTGTAACTTGGAATCAGTCATAGTAGATTATTTACACCATGGAATATTTACACCATGGGAACTGGCCAGTGCTACAAGTCAGGGCCATTCTTTCCAGAGAACTGGTTGTTAAATGTTTATCAACACACCACCAGATCCTCTCCCCTCTTAACTTTGTTGTTTAATGAGCCAGCTAGAGGTAACTGAAGGATGGGATTTTTAAAAAACACATAGACATACCTTATGTACATGATTTTTTTAAAAGTTTGCCATCAATTGACAAACTTTAATACTTAGTTCATGAAAATGTTCAAAGATGCAAGAAAGTTGAAAGACTAGTATAATGACTATTCATAGACCTATCTCCTGGATTTGCTAGTTCTTAATGTTTTTTCTTGAACTTCACGCTGAAATGTTGAGCATACTTCTCCTACATAATCCTAATTCCATCATCACTAAGACATAGTTCTCCACAATCATTTTTCTCCCCAGTCCATACTCATATTTTTCTAATTGCCAATTTCTAAAAATGTTATTTACAGTGGTTTTGTTTGGTTTTAGATTTTATTTTTAAATAATCTTGATACCCAATGTGGGACTTGAACTCAGGACCCCAAGATCAAGAGTCTCATGCTCCACTGACTGAGCCAGCCAGGGCCCCCTATTTATAGCTTTTTTCTGACAAGGATTCAATCTAGATTTGTATATTGGAATTGGTTGTTCTCTTATTTCTTTTAAGCTCGAATAACCCTCTTCTCCCGACCAGTGTTTTCCCTGACATGGCCTGTTTTCAGTTTGTCCAAGTTTCAAACATATACAAAAGGAGAAAAAACAGGTGATGAACCACAATATACCCAACACCAATTCAGGGACTGTCAGAATTTTGCCACATTTGCCTCATTTCCCTTGCTTCTTCACTAGAATATTTTAAAAACAAATTCAAGACATCCTGTTGTTCTCCCCCCTCCCCCCGATAACTCTAAAAAATACATTTTCCTATGTAACCAAGTTCATTGTTACAGAACACCAAACAGGATTAACAATGACATTGGCTTTTTAAAGAAACCAGGCTAGTTCTTTGAGTGTCCTCAATGTGGGGCTTCTATGTTCGTTTCCTCGCCTGAACGTTTGATTTCTCTATCCTGTATTTCCCATATGCTGGAAATTAGATTCAGGGTTTTGATTAAATACTTTAGGCAGGATACTTTATAGAGGATGAAAGGTACTTCAGAGCTCATCACAACAGGTAGCCCATAAAGTCTGGTTTTCCACTCTTGATGATGTTACATTTGATCACTTGACTAAGGTGGTGACTACCAGTTGTCTCCATTGTATACATCGGCTTTCCTCTTTGGGATTAGCAGTAATCCTGGGAGCAGTGCTTTGGCACCAAATGAATATTCTCTTCTCCATCAGCCTTTCCCTTAATGGTTTAAGCAGCCATTAATGTTCTTTGCCTGAATCAATGTATTGCAGCAGGCGCTGGAAAATAGGACTGCTCTTCTTCTGATACGGATCCAAGATGTTTTCTTTTGGGTGTGGGTTCACAGATTGGTGTTTCCTGTAATGGTGTATGAGCCCTATCTAGAATTCATCTTCTCTTCATTCTCAATCTTCTCTACGCTCGAATAGTCTTTTTAAGTGGACAAGCCATACAAGCATTTTCAAAGCTGTACTAATGCAGGCTCTTTCCAGGTTTTTCTTCATGGATCTTAAATCTCTTGGCCACTCATCATTTACTCTTGGTTTTTGAGGGTTGTTTTTTCCCCTTAATTTTTTAATTTTATGTCCACTCCAGTTGTTTTTTTTTTTTTTTAAAGCAGCCTGCTTTTGCTGATTGTTTCCAGAGGATTCGTCATAGTTGCCATAGAAACAACTCATTTTATTGTCCTCAGTTTCTGTAATTTTTAAGTTACATAGTTGTAGCATCAAGTAAGTATAGATGTTGCAAACAGGTTTGGGAGCAAAAAATAACCAATTCTTCGTAAACATTCTTGTTAATCTCTGGAGGTAGAGGATGTAGAGTACTAGATAGTAGCGTACTAGCCAGAAGTATTCAGTGTGCTGGGGACCCCGGTCAGTGTGCTTCACGAGAATGGAGTGAGTCCATTAATCAGCAAGTTGTTACGTGGAGGTCAACTTGAGAGTGTCGACCATGTTGTAATTTTACTTGCCTTGTCTTCCCCACTAGATTTCCAGTTCCTTGACAGTAAAGACTAGTCTTACTTGTATGTTTTTTCTGTTTTAATCCCTGGGCTCAGTACAGTGCCTAGCCTACAGTGAGTACTCAATAAAAATATTGGATGAACCAATCCATGACCAGCACCACGGCGGGGACCGGACCGTAGGCGACTTCTGATCTTGAATTTAGTAATCTTGGCAGTATCTTTGCAAACGTCGGGGTTGGTGCCATCATTGCGTGTAATTTAGTCTTTCGTCGATTTTTCCTCCTCTCGTTCCCTCAGTCTTTGAGTCTTCGCTCTGTGCCAGCTTCCTTGACTTTTATTGTGTATTGCAAGCCACCTGTGTTTATTATGGTTCCAGTTTCCTGACAAAGATGCAAAAAAATGTATGATGGTTTTGCTGCCATGGTGCTATGCACAAAGCAAGAGGAGATGTTGAGGAAAATACAAAGTAGTTCCTTAGTTCTCTAATCTAGGGTTTAACCAATCCCCGGAACTGAAGTCTTCTGTTTCTTCACAGAGGAGATATGACAAAGGCAGTGGCTGTACAAGCTTCCTTCATGGGCCGCCCTCCCCACTGCCTCATCCAGTAAGCGGGAGCAACTACTTCTAGAGGTGAGAGGGGAGGGAGGACATCTCCGTAACCCATTTGATCCCCCCCAGCTGCAAAATTTTGGTTTTGAGAAACAGTGAACAGCCTGTAGAGTTATATTGAAGAACTTGAGGAAAAACCTGCAGAGGGTTGAATGCTCAGGTACTAGAAGTTATGCTCTTTGATAGAAGCCCATAACCTATATTTTAAAAGCTACTTTTAGCTGAATAATCCCAGTGATCCTGAGAGTCTGTTTCTATAGATATTAAAAGATATTAAACAGGCACATCTGAGATGACTTAACTTCCAGAACCTGGAGAAAGTTTGTCAGTAACACATTCCTTGTCATTCATCGATTCCTTACTATGTGCCAGGCACTGTGTTAAATGTTACATTTTTTTAAAAGATTTTATTTATTTATTAGAGAGTGAGAGAGAGAGCATGAGAGGGGAGAAGGTCAGTGGGAGAAGCAGACTCCCTGTGGAGCTGGGAGCCCAATGCAGGACTCGATCCCGAGACTCCAGGATCATGACCTGAGCCGAAGGCAGTCACTTAACCAACTGAGCCACCCAGGTGCGCTAAATGTTACATCTTTATCATTCAATTTCAAAGTGAACTTAGGACTTCTCTCTATCTTACAGATGATTAGTCACAACAGAACCAAAGGATCCAAATCCAGATCTATCCAATTTTAGTTTAAGACCCTTAAGCACTGATGGGATTCGCTGGGGTCCCATTCCTACACTAGGACTCTAAAATCTGTGACTTACAGGGAGGATCAGTGACCAAGGATGACCTAGGGATTTTGAAGTTTATGTCAGGAACCATGGTGATGTTCTTATTAGGCAGTTGTAGTATCTTCTCCTGGGCATGTTAAGGCATGTTTGTTGTCCTTTTTACTGAAGGGCACTTCCCTTAGAAGGATGGTCTGTTTCTGAAGATACAAGCAAATGAATGTTGAGTTCTTTTGAACATTCATTCATAAGCTAAATGCATATTTCTTACCATCATATTTGAATATGAATCTTGGTTTCCAGACTGAGTTCATATTATATATTTAAGAAGGCAATGAAATTCTTTGAAGAGATTCTCACTCAATGGGAAGATAGTCTCAAACTCAGCAGGGTTTGATTTCTGCTTGTTTTTTAAGCTGGCTTTATCTGGGGACAAATTCTATTGTAACTTTTCTAGAACTTGGTGCCAGTAGGAGTTAAAATAATAAAATCAGTTCAATTAAATACCAAATGAGTCTTTTATGTACAAGGCCTTAGATCAGTTGACAACAGTCAGCGGTCACTTTTCTGGGAAACGGTTGCTAAAATTATAATCGACCAGCAATCATTGGCCTCATTTACTCCATTTTGTCCCAGGAAGAAAAACAATCTTAGGACAAGGGCTTGCAAAGACAATACCATTTTTTCCTAATCTTCTTTATCTCCCCTCCCATTTTCTTATGATTAATTTGACCTTTTTTTTTTTTCCCCTCTTATTGAAAGTATTCTATACGAGACACTGTGCTAGCTAGCTCCTGAGGCTTTCAATATGAAAGGGAACTCTTGCTTTCAGGACTCTCATGGTATAGCAGAGGAGCAAGAATTGGAATACAGGCTAATAAGTGAGCGGATGAAACTAGTGAAGGCTCTGGGGAAACAGACAAGACAGCCGAACCCAGCTGGCCTAGGCAAGGTCAGCAAGACTTCCAGGATGAGAGGATACTTGAATTGTATCTTGGAGGAAGAGTCATAGGAAAGGAGCCAAGGGAAGAAGGAAGTGTTCTTGGCAGAGGAAACCATGAAACCACACATCTGGAGAAAGGCAAACACTATGCTCTGATGTGGAATGAGAAAAGGTGTAGGAGGTGAGGCGAGAGGAAAAGCTGGGAATCATGTCATCAAGGGTGCCGTGAGCCATTGTAAAGCATTTAAAGTGTCTTCAGCGTAATGGGCAGCCACTGAAGATTTCACGCAAGAAAATAATGTGTTCAGATCTGGTTTGTACAAGACGTTAGAAGGTTGTTGCCTTCAGAAGACCCACAGTGAGGACCTGTGACTCAGAGGAGCTCGTGATGGGGTTGGAGATTATTGGAGAGGTTCAGTGGATAGTTAGAAGCAATCTTAAATTTAGAAGTCAGCCCAGTATTTGGCAACCAATTTCTCCTAGCAGGGTGGAACTAGAAGAAAAGGAGGACTCTGAGACAACTCCCCCAGTTTTATTTTTGATAGAAATTGTGGTGTCATTAGTCAGCGAGAGGAATGGAAGTAGAGGAACAGGTTGGTGAAGGTGACAGATTCCGTTTTGGACGTGTTAGACTTGAGACGTCCGGAGGGCAAGTGAAGCGGACCAAGTAGGCAATTGGGCTATTTTTATGTCTCTGTCTGCAGTCGTGGAGAGAAGATTAGACTGGACATGGTGATAGTATGTAGATTCAAGAGTTCTCGGTCTGTGGGTTAGGTCTCCTTTTGTGACCGTTACCTAATGACTACAAGGTGGGAAGCAGCTTGACCATAGAGCTAACGAAGCTTAGGGTTAAGTGCTTCTCACAACCGGGGTCCTGGGGGGGCCTGTAGCAAATGTGTTTTTGTAAAACTTTGCAAAGTCCAGATATGTTAACTGCAATTGGTCAGAATTGTTCTCTTGGTTCTTTGAATTACCCTCGCCTGTTCTCCCATCTGGAGGTACTGGAGTGGTCCCAGGCTTCTTTTTTTTTTTGGAGCCCAGCTGTGGGGAGGGTGAGCTGGGGAGCCATTTTGTTTGGGTTTGCAGTCTCTCTGATGTGTAAGTTCCTGCTAGCCAACCCAGCATGGGAATGACATGGAGAAATACTCCTGCCCATTGTGACACACACGTGCCGGACCAGTATTCGTTGTTTCAAGATACAAATGTGTCCTAACACACCTGGCACTGGCATCATGGACAAAGAAAAGGGTCAAATGAATGAAGCCCGAGACTGATGGGTAGGAAAATGTCCCACTACATCTGATGATGTCTTAGCCTGAACTTTGGCCCGATACAGAGGCTTGCATACAGAGAAGTTGATTTGGAATGGGATCACCAGAGAGTAGGAGTTTAGGACAGAAGAAGTGAAATGGGAAGGAGGGAAGAAGTACAAGGACACAATAGTGCATTTGCCCACGGCTGCAGGTAGCAGGTGCTCTCTCCTACCTTGGACATTTTGAGAAACCTCAGGAAAGGCTCCTGGAACTGTGCTTGAGCATGAAAGGAGGAAGTCTCCTCCCATGGGCCTTGGTTCCTTCCCATTCTGGATTACACGCGCATAACCACAGGTATGCTATGGGGGACGTCCCACGGCGGGAGTGAGCAGCACATCAGGCTGTCCCATGAGTCGGGTGACAGCATGGTGTCTGAAAGCCAGTGGGGATCTGTGTGGAACTGGCCGCTCAGGCAGCGGACGGAGTATGCAGTGGGGCCCACAGGATGGTGATGTAACACTTAAGGGGGATCTAATGTGGACAAAGGATTCTGTTCTCATTCATTCCTTGTCCAACATTCGCTCTTGTTAGGATTACACACAGTAATGTACCACATACAGTTACAAATCTCTTTACCTTTTTGGTGAGAATTACACAAAATAGACTTTCTCAGAATTACTGTAGGACACAGATTTGTACTAATACTACAAATTCCAGGCAGCACACTACTGTTACCTGTTTCTCACTGGAATTTTCCTGTATAGACACAGTTTATGCACATGGGATCATACTGTGGCTAATATTCCAGGTTTTCTTTCCCTTAATGTGTTTTGGATAACTTTTCATAATTATGTAGATCTACTTTGCTTTTTTTTAATAGCTGCATAGTAATTTCATTGTGTGGTTGGGCTGGAATTTATTTAATCGGGCTTCTATTGGTGAATATTTAGGTGGTGATGCTTTCCTCATGGAAAAATCTTCTTATCTCCAGCATAATTTTCAGAGATAAGGGGGGAGAGATAGATAATGGGGATGGTGAAAAGGAGAAACTATGAAGGAATTTATAATAGAAAAAAAATTTTTAAAGATTTATTTAGAGAGCGTGTGCTCTTAAGTGTGCGGGTAGGGGAAGGACAGAGGGAGAGAGAATCTTGAGCAGACTCCATGCTGAGTGGGGAGCTGGGCGCTGAGCTTGATCTTACCACCTGAGATGATGACCTGCGCCGAAGCCAGGAATCAGACTCTTAACCGACTGAGCCACCTAGGCACCCCAGATAATGTTTGTTTGTTTGTTTTTAAGTCATCTGATCACATCTTTTTTCTCCTCTATAATAACAATGCTTTGCAGGGGTGCCTGGGTGGCTCAGTAGGTTAAGCCTCTGCCTTCAGCTCAGATCATGGTCTCAGGGTCCTGGGATTAAGCCTCGCATTGAGCCCCACATCAGGCCCTCTGCTTGGCAGAGAGCCTGCTTCCCCCTCTCTCCGCCTACTTGTGATCTCTCCCTCTGTCAAATAAATAAAAAAATCTAAAAACAAAAACAACACACAATGATGTGCTTGAGGTTTCCAGGGACAGGAAACAGAAGGGTAAGATGCTAGGACTTCTTTTATGTCAGGACAATAAGGAAAACTTCAAACTATTTTTGCCTTCATTTTTTTCCAAGTAGAATATTTGCATAAAATTTCCATGCAGGATTAATACATTGGATAAGAAATTGAACTACATGATCTAGTTTTCCCTCAACTTTAGGACTCGGTGACTTTTGATAATCTTATATTATCTGTACAGTGTAATAACAATCCCCCCTCCTTTTTCCAACTTGAGATCCTCAGGAAGGACTTTACAAAAGGAGACTTGAGTGGGAAAGGGGATAGGTCTCTCTTGAACAAAATCAGCCCTCAGTTTCCCCTTTAAGCAGGCTTAAAAAGAATGGGTGCCTGCTCAGGCCTTTCCTTAAAATGCCTGCTCCTAAAGCAGGAAATGGTGTGGCTTGATTGATCTGCAGTGTTTTTTAACACTTTGTCTAGGCTGAGATAATTTTTGTTCACTCTGAACATCACAAGAGAATTGAGTTTTTATGTATGACTTGGTGTCCTTACCAGTCTTGTCTACTTGTGTTATAGAAATCATCCAGGAAATTTAGGTGAGTTGCAATCAAGAGGGGGGTTGAACTACAAAACAGAGTTCTAAATGATCTAAATGATTGGTCCAGAAAAGTAAGATACAAGGAAGGGATAGAAGAGAAAAATCATTAAATTAAAAACAGTGGCATTTGGCCTTAGCAGCAGAAATGCATTTCTCTTTTTGGAATCTCCTACTGGGTTTGATGTACTGCTGTGAATCTGTTGGACTATTACCTTACTGGTATAGTCACTCTTCATCATCCAAAGGCTATGAGTCAGAAATAGACTCATTAGTTCTAAAATAAATACCAGAGTTCTATAGAAGAACTACCTGTCTCTTGGGAAAGATGAGAAGGTTCCCATCCTCTCTGCCTGAAAGCCGTCTTTTGTCTTAGCCATGTTTTCCATTGCTGATCATTTACTAGGAAAACATTCCAGTGAGTGTACAGTGAGTGTTACCACCAAAAAAGATGAAGTGGAGATGCCCAGCATGCCTCACTATTTATAATAAAAATATTTCCCCAAAAGATGGGAAAATCCCAAGTCTTTAAATACTCTGGGAGAAAGGAATAATGGAAAAAACTCTTCTGTTGATTCACGAGACTTTCTCACAAATCATTTGGATGGGCCATTAAGTCACAGAATGGCTGGAATCTTATATTAATTGCCTGACTTTGGGTTTCTGGCTAAAGCATCTGGCAGCAAAACGGAAGGCAAGCAAAAGAGAACCCGAGTGGGTGGTGGTGTGGGAATGCAAGCCCATCTATTGTTTTCAGCCTGGAATCCTAACTTAGGTGGAAGGACCAGATGGCCGTCTTTAATGGGTGGGGTCCATTTGGATGGATTGAAAGAAATGATTCGGCTTCTTTTAGATACAACTACAATGTAGTCTAGGTGAATTTTTTTGTCGTTGCTGTTCCAAAAGGTTACTTGATTTGCTCTTTCTACCAGAAAGTTCATTAAGCATCTCGCTCTGGCTCAGCATCCACATCACTTTGTCTTTGTAGACAGTCGTCCTTTGTCTCGGGTTTGAGAAATGAAAACTTCATCTAATCCTAATTTTGTTTTGGTATCTGCTTTCTAAATCCCTTTGTGGTGTGGATGAGTCTGTCCAACAAGCAGAACCAGCAGAAGACAGAGACACACTCAAAATATTCATTAAGGGATCTGTTAGAAGGAACAGGCATATGTCATTGTGGAGGCTAAGACCGTCCCAAATCAGTAGGAAAGGTTACACACTGGTATGGTTTGCAGCTGTCTTTGACACGTGGAACTTCTAGTCCTCAGAAAGTCTGCACCCTGCTTTTAAGGCCGTCTAGCTAAACAGGTCAGGCCCACCCAGGATAATCACCCTCAAAGTTAACCCATTAGGGACTTTAATTGTATCTGTGAAATCCCTTCCCAGCAGCACCTAGGTTAGTGTTTCAGTGAATTACTGGGGACTGTTCCCTCTCCAAGTGGACACGTTGAAATTCCATCCCATCTAGAGAAACCGAGGAGGAAGGAGCTCTCTGGAAAATGATACTGCCCTTGAGGCACCTCTACAGATGTTTATTAAATTCAGGATTATTTTTCTACTAATCTTGAAAAACAGTCCTATCTGAGCACTCAGAGTTCATAAGTGCCTACTGTGTGCCTCAGCCCGGGAAGCCTCAGGATAGTTAATCTCGTCAGGATTAGACCCTCCCCACCCCCTGCTCTGAAGTTTTCAGAAGTTGTGCATGTCAGACGAGTTTTTGTTGACTAAAAAATGTTTTCCTCTCGATTACCATTTTGTGAGCTTTTAAATACTTACCTGAACTTAAAAGCTAAAGCTTAAGTGTCACTGCCAGTAGAAAACTAAATCTTTATTTCACCAGAGAAACTATTAAAATGGCCTGCTTGGGGGAAGGGGAGGGGAAGTCTGTGAGATCTTGTGGGGATGGACGTGTTCTGTGTCGTGACTGAGGCCATGTCCGTGGCCTGGTTGGGATATTGGGCTACAGTTTGGCAGGATGTTACCATCGAGGAAACTGGGTAAAAACACACAGCATCCTTCTGTTCTTTCTGACAACTGCGTATGAATACACAGTTATCTCAAAATGAAATCCTAATAGAATAACAATCCATTTTATAAAGCAAATAATCCTTTTGTAATGAGAGTTATTGTCAAATCGTCTAAAAAACCAGTTTTCTTGAGGTAGACACCTAAATATATTTGGTCCTCTGCCAGGAATAAAGCATATTCTCAACATAGATTTGATGACTGGAAGAGCATATGCCTGATGGGAAAATTGGAGGGGACAGTTGAGTGTGTAGTGTTAAATATAAAAAAGTTTTTTCAAGAATCACGATTAAATGCTTAGATGAAATATTATTGGTCATACTGTAAACAGACCGTGTCTCTACAATGATGTCGACTGAGAGAGATGTGGTTATAACTTAAAAACTAATGGACAAACTCTGGATCCAGAAGATACCTCTAAAAATGCAAGTGGTTAGTTTCAGGACAGGTGAAATACCTTTTTTTTTTTTTTTTTAAGCCCAGAGAGTTGTATAGATGGAAAATAAAAAATATGTCCAAAGGATTTAGATAAATTTGTGGCTTTACTCCATAAATATTTGTGTGCCTATGATTGGCCAGGCAGGTGTCTGTGGCTTTAATATACTTCAGGAATCTTCCTAACATGTAAAGGAGGTTGTCCTTCAAGCTAACCATACCTTCCCCCCATCTCCACTGATACAGTGGTCAAGTTCTGAGAACCCCATGGATTGGATTTTCTCAGCCTGTGCGGTTTCTGATTTGACTGCGTGAGAGATTGGTACGGACAACGAAATCCAACCAGTCAGTAGCGGTACTATGAAGATATCTTACAGACCTAATTCCTTTAAAAAAGACATTTTTAAAGGAATTAGGTCTGTAAGATATTGGCAACCTAATTTTTTTCTCTCCGATATTGCGATTTTAGGGATACAGGATAAGAGACTACAGTTATGAATGGGAAGGTGGCCCCAGGCTCCGTTCAGAGGTTAAGAAGCAGATGCGGATAACACACAGGGAGGGCAGCTGTAGGTGCATCACTGGAGCTGGGCCCTGGTAGAGCTGGCCTGTGTGCTCTACTGGGGGGTGGGCGGGCAGGGTGCTCTGCACAGTGCCCAGGACCTTGCAGTCAGCTTCTGGGAAGGCATTTACTTTGCTTCTGGGTGGGGAGGGGAGGAGTCCTTTAGGGGCTGAGGGCCTCAGTGAGTGGCAGCCTCCCCACTCTGACTTTGACCAACGAATAGCCAGTTCCCTGAAAGTTCTATCATCGGAAGTAGTAGATAACTTCAGAGTTCTATCCAGGAAGTGGTCCTATTAGGAAATGTTATCTGGTCAAATAAAACCCTCCCCTCAGCGCCCTCCCAACTCAGATTTTAGGGAGCCATGATTCCATGGCCGACCCCAGTAAACCATCCCCCCACTCCCACCTCGGGCAGACATGACCTAACTGGGAGTAAGGCTGTGAGTGACTGAGATGACCCCGCATGTCTGGGCTGGAGGAGCTGTCCGGCCAGAGATCTCGGGCAGCCGCTTACTGGTCGGCCACAAGAATTTTTGGAAGTAGTAAAACTTTTGGTAAAAGGGGGCTTTTGTCTCCCAGAATAGCAACAGTTATCATCACTTAAACCCAGTGATTTCTATATACAGCAAGTGCTTCTATATATATACTCATGTATTGTTTATATAGGACTATTTTAAGATCTGTGTCACATTTTTCTGGTGTATTTTATGGTGGGAAAATTCAATTGGAAAAAATGCATTTAGCTCTGGTGGGGGTGGTAAGGTAAAATAAGTACTTACACACACACACACACATGAATTTGTTGTTTCCAGTTTAGCTTTAAATGGTACAGAAATCGCTGGCTGATAGAGCTCCTGAAAAGAAATTCTGTTGCTTCTCCTTAAGCTGAACTGCTGTTCTTATGTTACATGATACCTGTTACCATGTTAGTCAGTAGAAGACCTACAAGACATGTGTAAGAGTTCACCCATATTTTACTTACAAAAGTTATGAGAAAATGGCTTTGTGTAATGTGGACTATAATTCAGGGGACCTTCTTATTTTTTGGTAGCTGTTGAATTGAGAGGGAAATGGATGGGGAAAGGACCTGTGTACGGGTAAGGGTAAGGTGGGTGCAGAGACGCAGGCGCTCGGGCTGGGGGGTGGCAGGAGCTGCGACCCCAGAGGGGTGTGTCGTGGAAGTGAGTGCAGGGGTTCGGGTACTGTGAGGACCAACCCCTTCTGAGAGATGCTCCTTCCTACCTGTTGGGTGAGGTGGGGTGGGCCTCAGCCAGGTGCTGTGGGAGAAGCCGGTGAAGCAAGGAGCTCAGTCCAGCAGAGAAGATGACAGCCTTACTAGGAGGCAGCCAGTGACCGTGCCTGATGAGAAATGTAGGGGACGCTGCGGGAGTTGAGAAATGGAAAAGACCATTTCTACCTTTGGGGACCAGGAAGGGCGTCCTGGGAAAGGTGCCATTTGGAGAGGAGTTCCAGGCGGGGGCAGTGATGACAAGGACTGCCAGGATCGGGACTTCGAGGAGAGCTGGAGTAAAGCTGTCATGGTTACAACTGGAGGAAATCGGGCCACCTGTTGGCTTGTGAGCGTGTAGGAGGAGTATGGAGACAGAGATGGAAGGAGGGGGCCGTGGGGCCAGGTTCTGATGGCCTCTGAGCTCTACTCTACCAGGTTTTCCCCTCCGCTAAGCAGGGGGGGTGCAAACACTGCAAAAGGGATGACACGAGTGTGTTGCGATCGAGTGAGCCTTAGGCTTCCAGGAGCAGAGAAGAGACAGGTGGTCGGGGATGTGCTAGACTTGGTGGGGCTGTGGGGGCTGGGTGGAGGGTAATACAAAGATGCATAAAGCCTAGGCCCTTGTCTTCAAGAAGGTGACTGTCTTATCGGGGAAGATGGAGGAACAAGTGCAGGTAACAAGCTGTTGGGTGAGGGGCACAGGCACCAGCGGTGGCTTTCCGTTTCAGGGACTTGAAGGCTTCTGTTGAGTTCCACCCCTGCCCAGGTGTCTCTTCTAGCTAGAAGTCTCTGGTCTCTTCATTTGTGCCTCACGTGGTATGGTTTGCACATTTTCAAGGACCTTGGTAGTTCTGTGCTCAGTTTGCCTCTGGTAAATTACAAAACCCAGCTCCGAACACAGTAATGCAGGTGTGACTGAAGACAGGAGGAGCATCGCTTCCCTTCTTCGGAGGCTGTATTCCCACTTAATCATCATGAGCTGGCATGTTGCAGGATCACTGGGATTTCTATTTTGGGAGGATCCTTTGTCAACAAACCGAAGGGGTTGGGGAGCGGAGGTCTTCCCAGGGAGGGCACAGGTGGGCCTCTCCCTGCCTTGGAACCAGAAGTGAATTTATCCTACTTAGGCAGTTCTGTCCCCCTCTGTTCCCTATTCTCTGCTTGGGCTCCCCTCCAGCCTCCTGCGTCATTCACCCGCTTCGGTCCGTTGTTCTGCCGTGACCTTGCTAGTCCTCCTGGGTGGTGGTTCTGCAGGAATATGTATCTGTGAAGACTTACTGGTCTGCGCATCTTAGATACTCTGTATTCACGCTTCATGAAAAAGGAAGAGGAAAAAGGTGAGAGGAGGGAGAGAAGAGGCAAAGGCAGTTTCAGAGTCTTAAGCCTGGGTGACTGGAAATCTGATGGTATCATTTCTAGAAGTGGGTACTTGGAGAGGGAAGCCTCGTTCTGTGCTAGTGACACGGGTCTTTGTGGCGAAGGCCCCCGGCCGAAGCAGTTTGTGTCTCCTGTTAGCAAGAAGGGTCAGAGTGGAAGTCACACGGACATGGGCCGCAGCCTTCGATGCTTCGTGCTTGAGGGTCTTTTGTCCCGATAATCGGCTTTCATGACCTTTTAGGCTGCGTTTGATGATTTCAAGTCCTCTCTGCTTCTTGAAATCGTTTTTTGGTTTTATTTAATTTGGCTTTCAAAACCCCGTTGTCCTCCTTCTGCATACCTGATGGCCTCTCTCGGCTGGCCTGTCTACAACGGGACTGATGTCACCCTTTCAGATGCAGGCCTTCCACAGCCCTCGGCAGTAATGGCGACTGTCTCCTTCCCATGGCTCCGGCAGAAACACCTCAGAGCTGGCCTTGACTCCTCTCGCCTCTGCCCTACATTCAGTCCATCAGCCAGAGCTGCCGGCTCTATCTGACATACTCAGAATCTAAGTACTTGTCACCTACACTTCTAGCACCTGCTCCACGCCACCCTCCCCTCTCACTTAGATTCCTGACATAACTTCTCTGGCTCTCCCTTCTCCCGGCCTCAGCCCTTCCCCACTGCCATCCTCTTCCTACCAGCTGCCAAGCCTCTTCTCACCTCAGCAGCCAGGGAGATCCTTTTAGAACCATCCAGGTCATGTCACTCTTTGGCTCCCAACCTTCCAATGACCTCCTGCCTCAGATCAGAAGCTCCCGCCTTTCTACTAGTTGTATGACCTATACCTCCTCTCTACTGGTTTCCCTCTTGCTGGCTCTGCTCCCCCCACATGGGCCTCCCTGCCTTCTCCTCAGCCTCTCCCTCCTCAGGGCCTCTGTTATTCCCCCTCTGGCACCCCCGCCCTGGCCTCTTACCTGCTTCATCTGGCTCCTCAGTGCCCCTCGGCTTTGCTCAGATGTCCCCTTATTAGTGAGGTCCTCCCTGCCCATCCTGTACTAAATAATTCTGCCCCTGCTTTTTGTTCTCCATGGCTCCTGGTCCCCAGCTGGACATGCTTTTTTTTTTGTCTCTCCCTCCTAGTGTCTCTCTCCCCCACCAGTTGCATGGCCCTGTGTTTTATGGGTTGCAGATTATGCTCCTACACTTCATCTCACTTGATCTGTTGTGTTCATATTTTGTAAAAACGAGGCTCATTCTGGTTAAAGTGTATTATTGATTGACTTCTTGGCCAGTAATCAAAACTGATGTCCTTGGGGAGAACCTCAGTATGGCCCTTCAAATCTCCTCCATGCCATTTTGGGAACTCACTCTTAGGAATGCTATCAATTCCTGCTAAATGACTTGTTACCACTGAGACTCTTTTTTTTTTTAATTTTTTATTAATTTTATTTATTTATTTGACAGAGAGAGAGAGAGAGAGATCACAAGTAGGCAGAGAGGGAGGAGGAAGCAGGCTCCCGCTGAGCAGAGAGCCCGATGTGGGGCTCCATCCCAGAACCCCGGGACCACGACCCGAGCCGAAGGCAGAGGCTTTAACCCACTGAGCCACCCAGGCGCCCCACCACTGAGACTCTTTTAAAAATGAAGGCCTCCCCAAGCTTCCTGGGCCCCACCTTTGGTTAGCGAGGGGCTACCGCACTGCATGGCATGGAGGGGGGGCAGGCCACATGCTCTCTGCTGGCCACGCCCCTGGAGTTGAGCAACTTCACAGTAACGCTAATCGTACTGTGTTTGGCCTTTCTCCTCATCTTCCTGCTTGTGTTCTTCCTGCTGTTTGAATGGCCTTTCCAGGCCCAACGGACTCTGTCTCATGCCTACTTTAATGGGTCCGTTGGACTACTCACTGTCACTGTCTGTTAGCATGGTGGCGTCCAGTTGTTCCTGATTCTGTTCTCCTTCATCGGCTCTCTTGGCTTGCTTTCTTGGCTCCGTCAGCTAGTCTGTCTGCTGCTCCATTGTCCCTCCCTGATATCCAATATGTAGAAGAGCAACCGAGCTCATAACTTCACTGGGTGCCCTTTGTCGGCCTCATTGCTGTCCTGCCTGATTATTTCCATCAACATACAGCTGGTGCCTGTCTTTTAAAATCTGAGCCTGGGATTGTGGCAAGGGTAAAACATGCGGGGCTGCCACCCGGCCCCCCGTGCTGGACCGGATCAGCAATCCAGAGAGAACACGCCAGTAACAGACTGGGAGGTGGTGGGAACGGGCAGCGACAGGAAGTTGATGCCAGTCTTACTGTGTGCAGATGGTTACTGAGCTCATCTCATCATGGAGACAGGTTCTTCCAAAGTCATCTGTGCAGGTGCCTTGCGCTGAGCACACAGCAGTTAAAGATTAACAATCCTTTCTAATAACTTGCTTACAATTCTGGATTTGAGTTGAGACGTCTCCTAGAACCCTATAGTCTGAAAACAGGCCTGCTTAGGTTCTCTTCAGCCTGACTTGGTGATCCATTTCTCCTCCATTTCTAGGACCAGTGCTGGAGGAAGAGAGGCTAGGTGTTTAAATTTCAGGATGGTTTGAAGCGACTGGAACACCACAACATCCCTTCTAGCTCGCCAGAAAGGGTTCTCTCCAGGTCCTAATAGTGACAGCCGTGTATGCTTTCTTTGTTACACACACGGTTTATTGAGTTCATTTAATCTATCGATATTAAAAAGTTCTAGTGTTATTTAATGCCTGTAATTACATATTTTGCTGATGGCTGTATTTTCATCTCTTTGGAAGCTAAGTATCCATTAGTTCATAATCTTTTCTAGTTTTTGACTTCGGCTTTCATGTGTTTCCCCAAAGTTGCTTTTCTGCTGTTAATCCTGACTTAATTCTCCCCACACTCAGGTTAAAAAGTATGTTATTTGAACTCAGTTATTTAAAATTTCTCTCATCGACAAGTTTACCTTTTCTTTTGGATCACTCCGTGGCTGAAATTGAAGACCACATTCCTTTCGGCAAATGGTTAAATGGGAGGGATATAGGCTCATGATCCAAAAGGAGGAACGTTTTTGTTTTGTTTTTTTCTATTGCTTACCTGGAAAAAGGTTCAGAAAACAGGACTTCTCACCAGGAATTGCAAAGCTGAAAGAATGTGGCTCTGGGGCAGCTGCAGGAGTTTCAACACTGGAAGTAGGGGGATGAAAGCCTACAAGTGAGCTTGGAAGAAAACTTAGTGATTTTTCGGTCTACGAAACCTAACTCACACAAATAGTTTCTCGTCGAGTATGGCCCTTTCCACTCAGATCTGTTGGTGCCTTCGAGCTGGTATTTCAAGTATGTCCATCTGCATTTAAACGAATCGCTCCAAGACAATCTGATTATGCGGTAGTTACTTTGGTGAGAATAGTGCCTCAGTGGAATGGAAACTTCATTTTGAGTCTAATATTAGACCTTGCTTTGGAAAATTCCTTTTAAATGATCACAAGCTGGGAATAGCAAAAGAATTTAACTTTCGACAGACAGCATTCACCAAGAATTTTTAACTGCTTATGTTTGGGTCCTTGGGAAAGCAGATGTGAGAAAGTGACCGGCCTGAATGGACCAGGGTAGCAGTGACGTGACCTGATGTGTGTTTATATCTATTGCTGATAAGTTTCCCTCCTCGTCTCATTTGCTCAAAATATTTTCATTCTTTGAGCATGAGCACCCTAAGGATGAAAATTGTTAGGATGCCTAATTGTGTAATAATCTAAGCTTCTAGGCTTCCTTGATGCCTGTAAAGGGGTCTGAAGCAGAACAGAAAAGGACCCACAAACCTACAAAACCAGAGCCAGTTTCTGAGTAAGTGCTGGGAACTCGATCACATTCTGACCCCCCAAAGAATATTTTTAGTTTGTCTAGCTGGTTATGTTTGAGTCAACTCACCTGATTTGAAGTTTTAGGTAAACTTCATTTAAGTAACCCCTCCCCTGCCATCCCCCCACTCCAAAGAATCCCAACCCTGTCATTAAAGAAAGTAGTACACATGTTAACAGAGCATGAAATTTCCAGATCATGTCTTCTTGGCTTAAGTCAAGGACCTGTTTCAGATGCCTTACATGCCTTGGATTAAGAAAACCAATATTGGTATTTGAGAGATGCATTATTATCATAAAAGATTTTTTTTTTCTGAAAGAGAAATGCATCTTTTAATCATGGTGTACTTTTAATATAGGGGGTTTTCTTGTCTCTGAATAAGTTGGTAGTAAGTTGATGGTGTCTTAGAACTGAGAAAGAATGTTAAAAAGAGAGTGAGAATTTAGGGACTCCCAGCCACTGTCCTTGCTGGTCCCAACACAATCTCTGATATTCAGGGCAGTTGTGTGTGGCAGCAGTTATTATGAGCCTGGTTTTAAGAGATGAGGAGACTGAGGCTCAGGAAAGTTCTGTAATTTGCTCATGATCACACAGCTAGTAATGGCGAGGAAGGGCCCATGCTGGGATTCCAATCTAGTCTGTTCAGCTTTGGGGCACCTGCTCCTCCCTTATTCTTCTGGTCGTCTCCTCTGGCTGCTGTTCTTAAACTTTCTTGTCTTCAGGGCTGCCTGGATGGCTCAGTTGTTGGGTGTCTGCCTTTGGCTCGGGTTATGATCCCAGGGTCCTGGGATCGAGCCCCGCATCGGGCTCCCTGCTCAGCGGGAAGCCTGGTTGTCCCTCTCCCACTCTCCCTGCTTGTGTTCCCCCCCTCCCCCGTCTCTGTCAAATAAATAAATAAAAATCTTAAAAAAAAAAAAAACAAAACTTTGTCTTCAGATCCCTTTAAGCTCTTAAGAATTACTGAGGACTCTTGAACTTTTGTTTGTGTGGGTTCTTTTGATATTCACTGTTGAAATTAAAATGGAGTAATATAAAACACCTTAGTTCATTTTTGAATTAATTCATTTTTGAAGGACAGTAATAGATCATTATATTAACATAAATGACATTTTTATTAAAATTAACTTTTCCCAAACAAAAATAACAGCCCATCTATCATCTTCTGCAGTCAGTCTGTGCAGTATGTTTTAGTTGAAATAGATGAAGAAAATCTGAGCTCCGACAGATGTTTGGAAAGGGATGGGATATTTGAACAACCATTTTGGGCGATTGGGAATATCCTCCTTTGATACTCTACCAAAACTCCACAAGTGGTAGTTGTTTAAAGGTTAGTTGTCACGTGGCATCTGAAGCTATTCCAGTGGACTTTGGGCACACTGTTAAATTGAAATCCTTTGCTCTGAAATCTTCCTTATAGAAAAGCTCCGCATACTGTATGTCGGTACTCTCCCAGTCCAGGAAGGAGAGCTTCATTTCTACCCCTCCCCTCTCCGTGAGGGTGGGTTTGACTTCATGACTGGCTTCCAAGGGATAGAATTGGGGAAAGAAGAAAAATGAGTAACTGGACAGTGGAGAAACTTGGGAATGTCACATGGCTGTCGAGAAAGCCCTGATGTGATGTAACTAGAAAACCCAGAACCCCAGTCTAATCACGAGAAAACATCAGACAAATCCAAATCAAAGGACATTCTACAGGATTCCTAACCAGTACTCCTTGATTGTCGAGGTCATAAAAAAAACAAGCAAAGACTAAGAGACTGTCAGATGCCAGAGGAGACAGGACACCTGAATGCAGTGTGGTACTCTGGGCTGGATACTAGAACAGAAAGAGGGCGTTAGTGGAAAAACGGGTGAAATCCCAAATAAGTCTGGAATTGACTGTATCAGTTGTCAAGTTCTTAGTTTTGCAAATATGTGGTGGTAATGCATGATGCTAACAATGGGGGCAACTGAGGAAAGGCTCCACACGCATTCTGGACTGTCTTTACAGCTTTTCTGTCAATCTAAAATTATTCCAAAATGTTTAAGAAATCCATTGGTCTAGGGGCTCCTGGGTGGCTCAGTGGGTTAAGCCTCTGCCTTCAGCTCAGGTCATGATCTCGGGGTCCTGGGATCGAGCCCCACATTGGGCTCCCTTCTCGGCGGGGAGCCTGCTCCCCCCCCACCCCGCCTGCCTCTCTGCCTACCTGTGATCTCTCTCTCTCTCTGTCAAATAAATAAATAAAAATCTTAAAAAGAAAAATCCGCTGGTATAACCAAGCAACAGACTCTTAACTTTAGAGAACAAACTGTTGGTGACCAGAGGGGAGGTGAGCAGGAAGATGGGGGAAGTAGGTGACCGGGATTAAGGAGGGCACTTGTGGCAATGGGCACTGGTTGTTGCACAGAGTTGTTGAATCACTAAATCGTACACTTGACACTAATATTACATGGTATGTTAAATAACTGGAATTTAAATAAAAGCTTCTTTTTAAAAATACAAAAATTGGGTATGAGAGGAAAAAGAATCTATTGTTCTGTCTTGTACTCTGAATAGATTGTTCACCTGTGCATGACTTGGTAGCACCATCACCATGGCCATTTGGAATATACTGGTTCACAGAGTCATGTAGATCTTTGAAATGTTAACCCATTTCATTATTCAGGTATTTTAAAAATCCCACTCGTTACTTCATCAGAAAACTCCTTGTGGAGAAGTTCTCAAGCCTGTGGTGGATACAAGTTTCCCAAAATTCCAATTTTCCCATGAAAGCTCAAATTTTATCACTAGCAAATGCTGCTGCTGTTTTCCTTAACATCACAGGCTCATTTTGTCCATTTTCAAGGAAATATTTGCCAGATATACAAGTCTAAACACCATCCGTTGGGTACTTACCCTTCAGATAGAAATGACGTCCAGTGAAAAACGTGGCTAGTGCAACCAGCTGTGCAAACAGTTGTGTAAGTGCCTTTCCTCAAGACAACAGTTGTACCTCAGGATGTGACACAAGTGTTTTAGGGTGGGTCTTCTTTTTGCCACAGAGTGTTAAAGGACAAGTACTCAAGGTCAAGATTTTTTTTTTTAAAGATTTTATTTATTTGTTAGAGAGAGAGAGAGAACGCGAGCACAGGCAGACAGAGAGGCAGGCAGAGGCAGAGGGAGAAGCAGGCTCCCTGCCGAGCAAGGAGCCCGATGCGGGACTTGATCCCAGGACGCTGGGATCATGACCTGAGCTGAAGGCAGCTGCTTAACCAACTGAGCCACCCAGGCGTCCCCTCAAGGTCAAGATTTAATGAAATTAATTTTTACATCTTCACCAGGGACATTGTGAAGAGAAATGGACTTTCCCCCTATTTCCTGCGCGTGTGTGGTGGCGGAGAATGTGGTCTGCCCCCACTGCCTCGCTTTGTGCTCGGGCAGCTTTGCCTGATGGGCTCAAACCCCAGCACAGTGCAAAAGGCCAGGAACGTTTAGTGTTCCACTGGAAATCGTCTGACCTCGATGCCCTCCTAAGAGGGTCTTGGGCATCCCTAAGGGTCCACAGACCACACTTGGAGAACCACGCTCCTAAAAAAGAAAAGAAATAGCAGTTGCTATAAGGTTACAGAGGAAGGGCCGACATGATTGAAGACCCACCCCATGAGGAAGCAAATGGTAATGGGGTGCAGGCTGACGTGTGTAGAAGCCGAGGCTCTTCCTGCCCAGTCGTCTTGCTTTCGATGACTCGGGAAACTTTTCCATTTGCCTGTGCTATTTCCACCCCGTGTTTAAACGCTGAAATGCAGACTTGGGTCATCCGGTCTCTGCGTTCGCCTCTGTTCTTAACATGATCCCATGCCAGACTTCCTTCTGGAGATTCAGAAAATTGCTTCCTCAACTTTGTTTTCTTTTCTTTAAAGGTAAATCTCATTTGGCCATTGTGCAGCGAGTGAACAATGAGGGAGAAGGGGACCCGTTTTATGAAGTTCTGGGAATCGTCACATTAGAAGATGTGATTGAAGAAATCATCAAATCCGAGATTCTAGACGAAACAGATTTATACAGTGAGTAGTCGGAGTGTGATTTTTTTTCAAAACCTTGGCTGTTTTCTGTCATCTCATTCGTGAGTCCTCTCTCGTCTCGGGCGGCCACTTGCCTCTGTTTCTTACTACGTGCTGTGTGTGTGTAGGCTGTGGACCACTTAGCGCTGTGTTCCAGAACCTTCGTCAGAGGGGGAAAGGAGAGGCAGGGCCTATGGTGTCGAATGGCAGTATTTCATTTTTGTCTTTTCTTTGAAAAGCCAACTTCTTCTAACCAGGGATGAGGGCATTACTTGCCCTGAACAGAAAACGCCCTTCTTGGTTTTTACTTTTATTGTAGGTGTGGAAAAAGAAGCGCTCTTCACTACATTATTTTCCACAACTAGGCAGTTGTGTTCAGATAAATTTCTTTTTCTACTTAAGGTCCAGATTCGAGTGCTTGTGAGGAGGATTTGTTAAATGGATGGATTGCCACCATTTAAATGCCCCCCCCCCCCCATTCCAGGGCCCAGGGTGGAGGCGGGGTTTGTGAGTGTAGGTTTGCTGTGGCAAGGAGTGGTGGCCGGGAGGGACAGGAAGCAGGACAGGGTAGGGTACACAATAGGAGTGTGTTTTTCCCTTTCTGTGCTACTCTTATCTTCTTTGAGGGGCAGGGGGAAATGGGTGAAGGGGGTGGGAGTCTCTCGGCTTGTGTGTAGAGGGAGGGGAAGATCCGCTGGTCTTTGCGTGTGAGGTGGACCATCCTGGGCTGAGTATTGAACCGGAATCCTGTCCAAAACTGGATTGTTGGACTGCGGGGTTTAAACCTTCTTCTTCAGCCTCATTCTTAGTGGTATCTTAGTAATCTCTTTCAAGAGATTAATAATGCAACAGGGGCGTTTTTGCCCGGAGATGTTTGGGGCAGTCAGAGTGGGCTGGAGAAGAGCATCTGGGCTCTGTTTGTTGTTTGACTTTTTAATGACTTAAAAGGGAAACGGATTGTTCACATGACCTGGGACGCCTGGGATGGGGCCTGCCTGCCTTAAAACAGAGTGATGATTATTTAATCCTGCTAGATGGGACTGTCCCTCATTTTAATAATGAGAGTCTTCCGTGTACCCTCAGAAGGATAAACTTGATATTTAGGAAATGACTTGCTTCTGAAAATGTGTCTTACTTTTTCCTCATGTGTATATTAGTGCATTCTTTAAAATCACCATTTCCTGTGTGTTTATCCTCTTGACACTGGGAGAGTAGTCAGAGATCATATAATAAAGAATATTGTTACTTGTGTGTTGACAGTCTTTTCATCCTTTCTTTCAGTGGCCATTTAATGCCAACTGTGCCTCTTTACATATCCATCTATCTATCTATATAGATAGATAGATTTTGTTTGTTTGTTTCCTTGGGGGAAACATCATAAGAACATCATAAGAAACATCATAAGAAAGATAACTAAAGTACTTAGGAGATCTTACACTTGCTTTCCAGTTAAAGTCTCTTAAACCTCGATTAGACTGATTTCACACACAAGTGTTGCCCAGCCTGCCTATCTGGATGGAATGCTGACCACGTGGTTTTAGGGATATCCTTGAGGTCGACAGGCGATCAGGGCTGAGGACTACATTTGCCATTAGAAAATTATTTGGAAATATAGCGTTGATTTATGTTGTCTGATTCTGAAAAGAATTCGAGACAGAAGAAAATGATAAGTTACGATTGCCCTCACCCCTGGACCAGCCTGGTAATTAAGTCTGCTTGGCCCTAGGCATGAAATGGTAATAGCGCACAGGCTCATGGTTCTTGGGAAAGGAGTGAGCGATTAAGGTCTTGTCTTTAGCCAAGTTTTTTCTCGATCATTTCTCTGTCGAGAAAAATACTGGAAAAGGGTTTTGTATTAGACACTGTCTAGATCAGGGGTTTGCAAAAAAATAAAAAAACTGCAGCCTACAAGCGGCCACCAGTGTTTGGAGAGCCCACAAGCTGACCACCCATTACCCAATGATTACATTGGGTAATCATTGAAAACATCAAAAGAATAATTACTTAGAGACATGGGAAAATACTATGAAATTTGAATTTCATCTCCATAATAAAGTTTTGTTGGCACACGGTCCTGTTAGCTCATTCACATATGGTTGCTTTTGTTTAGTAGTAGGGTGGAGCAGTTCCAACAGACACCATGTGGCCCCCACAGCCTGAAACACTACCTAGCCCTTGACAAAGGAAGTATGCTGACCTCTCTTCTGGTTGACCTTCTTCGTATTTGCTTGACCTTGAGGATCTCCGGGCCTCGGGTAGAAACGAAGCTAACAGATATTATTGTTAAAATGTTTTATGAAAGCGTTCTTTTCTCTTTCTGAAGAGGTTTTGTTCAGATGTTTGCTTTCCCTGTTTCGGCAGAGGCTAAAAGCCTCTGCAAGGCCGGGCACCCTTCCCTGTGTCCTCTGTCACCTGGTGATTGTCCTTCCCCGCAGTGTGGTGACACCGAGTGGCAGGAGACTGTGTGGGCCCCGAGCTGCATGCCATCACTGTGGAGTTACATGGCTTGTGTGAGGGTTTTGTCCCCGCTACCCTGTCGTGTCCTCACAAGGGCTCCGGAGATCTTTGTGGAGAATGTTTACCGTTGGTATGAGCTGTCTTACCCTGAATCGGGCCATGACTGTGCTGCACTGATTTGCCAAGGATTCGCTCTCCTCTCTCTGTGGGGCGTTGGTGCCTAGAGGGCCCGCGATCTGGAGGTAGTGTAGCCTTTCCAGTGGATTGCGTCCTTTTCATTCAAAAAGAGCCCTGATCTAATCGAATGCATTTCCTTTTATCTTTTCTCGTTCTTCGGTCAGCTGATAACAGAACGAAAAAGAAAGTGGCCCACCGGGAAAGAAAGCAAGATTTTTCTGCCTTTAAGCAGACAGACAGCGAGATGAAGGTTAAAATATCACCACAGCTTCTCCTGGCCATGCACCGTTTCCTAGCAACAGGCAAGTGCAGCTTATCACAGTTTGCGATCTCTCCGAACCCTGGACCGTGTTTCTCACCCACCGCTGACTGGGGTGGGCGGGGGGTGGGGACGGGGAAATGGGGTGATAAGTAATGCCACTTTTGTGTTTTGTTTTTTGTTTTTTTGTTTTGTTTTGTTTTGTTTTGTTTTTTTCTTTTTAAATTCTCTCCTCTCCTGTGTTCAGTGTCGGCATGAACCCTCTGAGACATTTACCAGGGGTGGACCAGTAACTTAAAATTGGTCTGAAAGGTAAGGATGAATGTTAGTGGCACACTGCATGTGAACAGTAGGTCAGGTCATCTGCTTCCAGCTCAGTCCCGGGGAGAGCCCGCTGGTGGCGTAGGCTGGCCCTGCAGACCAGACACCACCTCCTGGAGTAATTCTCTCTCCAGCTTGCCTTGGAAGAACAGTTGGACCTCAGTGGTAACACGGGTGCTCTGATTTGCAAAGAAGAAAAAATAGATTCTCAGAATTAAATCTATCTCTTAGGATGTCCGTGACATCAGAAATTCTAAGCGCTTTGACGTGGATTTCTCGGTGGCCTCTTCAAGTCAGATTAACTTGGGCCCATTCCAGGAGGCAAGCGTTCACATTATTAAAACCACCAATCCAGCCGGCACTGACTGCTCCAGAAAGGTCAAGGTTGAATGGACTTAAGAGATTGACTGACCCTTCTCACATCCCCAAGTGGCTGTCTAGGTGAAGGGTGAGCTCTGTTGGGCCAGGGGAAACGTGAGAAAATCTGAAAGTACCCAGTGGCCTGTAGAAGACGACTGTGTCCAAGATGGGCAACCAGTGCCCTTCAGCTGTATGGACCATACTTAAAATATTTCGAAAAGAAGGCTATCAGTAGCCATGCAGTGGATGTTACGTACTCTTTAAGACCCTGTTTTCGGATACCTAGAAATGCTCACAGTATATTTATGATCCGGGAATTTATTCATAATTTAATTTGAGATGAGGAAAAAAAAACAACACATGAAACTGTGAGATCCCACAGGCACATGTGCTCACCAGCTGCTGAGAGGGACGGCGTGGTGGGTTCCTAGGTGATTTTCTTTTCCTCTTTTATCTTCTTCTGTATTTCCCAAAACTTCTACAGTGTACTACCTTATTTCGTCATTACGAAAGCTAGTACAGAAGCTAGTACTGAATTCATGGTTCACTTCATGACAACAGTTTTTTAAACATAGCAGCAGTATCTTTAACTTAATTTTTGAATTCTGGTAATATTGTTCAGCGTTGCGGAACCGTACTTTAAATGTTCTCCGACTCTGCCTCTGAGATGCCAGGAAGTCCAATTTCAGTCGAGCAGCCCTAAGCCAGTAATTCCGAGTTTGGGTGCCGGAAATAAAATGGATTCCTTTTGCTGATACACATACACATTTTAAAAAAAATTTTTTTTAGTTAGCAAGTTGGAGTGCATGTCGCTGTGTGCACGTGCCTTGCTTCTCTTCTGAATCTCCGCCTGCCTTTGTTCCCAGACTCTCTCAGGGTAGTGGAGTGGGAGAATGAGAGGTGGAGCGTTTCGTCTGGGCACCTGGTACTAACCCACACCTAGATGCTTCCTGACCTTTGCTTCTTCCTTCGGCTGTTATTGGACGGTCAGACTATGGTGGCCTGTCAAAGGGTGTCCTGGCAGTCAGGAGCCTGCTTCTGGTAGACTTTGATTTGTATCAGAAAATTAGGGTAATTTTGCAAGAACTGAAACCAATGACGGGTTGAAAAGGAAATACTTAAACACGAGACTTTGGTATTTTCTAATTTCTCCCAGGTAACCTACCCCCAGTGGATCACCAAACGGAAGTGTCTTTAATCCATATTGTATTGCTTTCGTTCCAAATATTCTTATATTCTAAACTCCTTAATCACTAGTATGATTTTTTTCTATCCATTTGAAGTGTAATATCAAGTTGTGTTTATATCTATAGAAGTAGAAGCATTTAGCCCATCCCAGATGTCAGAGAAGATCCTTCTAAGGCTGCTAAAGCACCCCAATGTCATCCAGGAACTGAAGTATGATGAGAAGAACAAGAAAGCCCCAGAATACTACCTCTACCAGCGAAACAAACCTGTAGACTACTTCGTTCTCATTTTGCAGGTCAGAAGAATTATTCAGTCATTGTTTGATCTCACTGCGTACCCATCCTTCCGGTTCTAAGGAGACTTTTCTGTAGGTGAACGGGTGTCAAGGTTCACGTACTTAACTTCCAGGGTCTCCTGATACGTGGGAGGATTTCCTCCCCCTGTTTTCCTCTCTGTAAAATAATTTCAGCGTAAAGCAATGCCATTAGTTACTGCAGTTTCCAATACTGAAGGCCACTGACTGGTTGCTGAGGCATGGAGGCATTCATCTGAAGAAGGGTGAAATCGGTTGTTTTTATTTTTTTGAAGAGTTTAGAGAGTTCCCTGTACGTACCCAAGTCTTGGTTGGATATTTGAAATTTAAGTGTCGTGAGTTCCTGGGGTCTTTCTTGTCATCTTTTTCTTTTTTCCACTCTTCATTAGGACTTGGTCCTCTACAACTTCCTAGAGGTAACATACTATCTTTTCCCTTAACAACATCAAATTAATCCATTTATTATTGTTTTTATTCCTGGTTACTAACCAGGCTGTTCTACAGAGGAACTAATGTAGTCATCATCGCCTCTCATGGCAATGGAAACTTCCTTCCTTTTCAGTAATAACATAATCCACTCTATCAGGTGAGAAGGTCCATCCATTCTGGACCGACCTTGAGGGGTTTTGGTGCTTGAGTTGGGGGAGGCCCTTATTCTATCACAGTTTCATTTGATAGAACACCATCGTTGACATGGAAACCAAGCAGTACAATGGATGAAGTGTTGGTTTTATTGACTGCTGTGCCTCCTTGCTGAAGAATTACTTTTACAGGAAATCGGTCTTTACTCAGTACAAGAATCCTAGCCCCTTAAGCATTCTCCTACTTTCTGGTGATTTCCTAGGTATGAATTAGAGGGATCATTAGAAAAGTATATTGATGGGGCGCCTGGGTGGCTCAGTGGGTTAAGCCTCTGCCTTCGGCTCAGGTCATGATCTCAGGGTCCTGGGATCGAGCCCCACATCGGGCTCTCTGGTCGGCGGGGAGCCTGCTTCCTCCTCTCTCTCTTCCTGCCTCTCTGCCTACTTGTGATCTCTGTCAAATAAATAAAAATCTTAAAAAAAAAAAAAGTATATTGAGGACTCGGTAGGTCCTATAATTTACGTGACTCCAGCAAGGTCCCAGTTATCTGAAGGATAATTAAAGAGGTTCTTTTTATTTGAAAGCAACTCTTATCAGATGTCCAGATGAGGGACACTCTGCAAAGTGTTGTGCTCATGTCCCTGTTTGGATGCTGTCGTGACATCTGGAGGTGGAAAGAAGAAACCATAGAGAAAACCGTGTGTTAACCAGTCGCCTGCCACTTTCATACGTTCTTTTGTGGAAACATCTCTTGGCAGGTTTTCTAATTCAATACCCTGATTCTTGTATTAACTTTTAGTCTCATTCAATCCTGCATTGTTTGTTTGTTTGTTTTCTTTTTCTCTGGAGATACACACACTTGAACCTCTGAGGGGGCTAAGGGAGTTAATGTACTGTAGCAAAGGACTAAGCCATTGGTGCTTCTTCTAAAAGCGAGATGGGAATATTCCTTAAACCTAGAGAAACCTGGACTTATACTAAATTTTGGATTACACTTTGCTTAGGAAGACTTAGAGGATTGACATGGTGAATTTCAGGAGTAATATTAGAAACTATGTGTCCTTCAGTTGTCGATTTTTACGTAGTTAGCCTGTATGAAGTGTGATTCAGGAATGTTCTATTGGTGTATAACAAAGCTGTTTCTTGGCTGAAAGATCCAAAAAGAGATTTTGTGGAAGAGGGACTTCATACTCACCATTTATTTACAAGTAAATCTTTTTTTTTTTTTTTAAGATTTTATTTATTTATTTGACAGAGATCACAAGTAGGCAGAGAGGCAGGCAGAGGGAGAGAGAGGAGGAATCAGGCTCCCTGCTGAGCAGAGAGCCCGATGTGGGGCTCGATCCCAGGACACTGGGATCATGACCCGAGCCGAAGGCAGAGGCTTTAACCCACTGAGCCACCCAGGCGCCCTACAAGTAAATCTTTAAGGCGATTTTTTTTTTTTTTAAGATTTTATTTATTTGACAGAGATCACAAGTAGGCAGAGAGAGAGAGAGAGGAAGGGAAGCAGGCTCCCCGCTGAGCAGAGAGCCCGATGTGGGGCTCGATCCCAGGACACGGATCATGACCCGAGCCGAAGGCAGAGGCTTTAACCCACTGAGCCACCCAGGCGCCCCATTAAGGCGATTTTTGATAAAGGATTTGTGTGTATGTTACCTGTATTTGAATCCCTGTGTCATGTTAAGTATTTATAGAAATGGGACCATTTTTTTTTTTTTTTAGTTGAACTGATGATGTCATGGAGATTTTTTTATAAATAGTGTATGTATTGGATTAAGAGGATTTATGGACATGATCCCAGCATCCTGGGATCGAGTCCCACATCGGGCTCCTTGCTCAGCAGTGAGCCTGCTTCTCCCTCTGCCCGCCACTCTGTCTGCCTGTGCTCGCTCCTGCGCTCTCTCTCTATCTGAAAAGTAAATAAATAAAATCTTTTAAAAAAAAATAAATAAATAAAAGAGGATTTATGGAGGTGTTTGAACTATGGAGTTCAATGAAAATTAGGTTCTTGTAGGCCAGCCAGTTACCCAAGGTACCCGGAGTATAAGAAAATGAAATAGGATGATCCCTGTCAATCCAGCACAGCTGTCACCTTTTACAAAGTATATTCCTCTCTGAAATGTCATTAGCCCAACTGGGGAAATTGGTGCCAGGTTATTGGGCATGTTTCCCTGCCTGTAGAGCATTAAGTCAGAAACGAGCTACAGTATGTGCCTTCCATTCCTGGCCCCGAAGCCAGTGAGCAGCCCTCTTCTGCAGATACCGGGAAAAAATTCTTCTATTAAGCCATTGATGTTTGGAATGTAATTATAAATAGAAACCCATCGCTCTGAGTTTAAACTCTGAAATAAGATCGAATTTATTCAAAGTAAGCCATTTAAGCTTAATTAAAAAAATGATTCTCCAAGTTACTGGGCACATACCTCCCTCTCCGTAAGTATAAAAACGCTGCCACCTAAAGTTTTATCTGAAAAAGTTAGATTTTTAAACTAAAATGTATTGGGGGAGAATGAGTAAGGATAGCGATAAAAACAGTACAACACAAAGAAAAGTTTATTGGCTCTGCATGTCTTAAATAACAAATAAATAAATAAATAAAAATTAAATAACAAAACAAATACATCAGACCTTTTATCGAGTTGTTTTCAAATAAAAAGAAGCTCCTTAATTGTCCTTTTGATAATTGGGACCTTGCTGGACTCATGTAAATTGTAGGACCTACCGAGTACTCACAGATGTGTGTATCCATGGAAATGGAAAGGAATATAATTTTGATGGAAAATAATTTCCACCATCATAAAAGAGTAAGCATATCAAGAAAAAAATGTTTTAACAAATACAATTAACAGGAATTTGGAGGAAAATTTAATGTAAAGACAGGGAAATACACTTTTTTTTTTTTTGGAAATACACTTTTTAGAAAGTTTTATGTGGCTTCACGTAAAGCTGATGATTTGTTATGTCATATGATGTCATATGTAAGTTCTACTAAACTCAGGTGGAAGTTTCTAGAACTGCCTGTATAGCTCATAGTAAAATGAAATTGGACCTAAAAATATATCATTGAAGAGTACTAAGCCGGTTTTAAATGGTGACCAGTTCTCTTCCAAAGGCTTATACATAAGGCTCAGAACAGGGCATTATAATGTATTGCCATGGGTTTTGTGAGTGTCTTCATATAAACGAATCTCTACAGAAGGTTACTCAGGAGTCATCTCTAAGGAGGGAGACCTGGAGAACTGGGAATAAGGTGGAAGAGAGACTTATTTCCCCCTTTGAATTTGAATTTCTTACCATGTATACATATTACCTATTAAGGAAATGTTGAAAATATAATTAACATCAAACTGATAAACTCTAAGTAGTGACTGAATTAGAATATGTATAGAATATCATAAAATTAAAGACATAAAGACATTATTAAAGGGACGCCTGGGTGGCTCAGTGGGTTAAGCCTCTGCCTTCGGCTCGGGTCTTGATCTCAGGGTCCTGGGATCGAGCCCCGCATCGGGCTCTCTGCTCAGCAGGGAGCCTGCTTCCCCCTCTCTCTCTGCCTGCCTCTCTGCCTACTTGTGATCTCTATCAAATAAATAAAATTTAAAAAAAAGACATTATTAAATAATGCCTTATATGCAGTATGTTAGAGTTTCAGAAATTTTATTCTGAGTACTTACACAAGGAAAAAAAGTGTAATTATCTAGAAAAAGAACAAAGCAACAAACTGAAAAGAACAAATTAAGTAATATAGTCATGAAAAAAGTGTTAATGAGAAAGCCTTATAACCCATAAATAAAATCAAGATTTGGTTCTTTTAAGAGATTAACAAAATCCAGTATCCTATTGATGTAATTAATGTGATAAAAGAGAAAAACAACAAAACAAGAAGTTCTCTCTTGTCCTTTAAAACAGCTAGATTCAAAGAAATCACTTGGAAAAAAATTGAAACTTGGAGGAGCTCATTTTCTGTGTGATACAAATGGGCCAAGACCATACAGTCTTCAGATTTCCTAACTAAAGAGGTAGCAGTTAGAGACCAGCAGCGTCCCCGAAGAGTTGTTCACTGTAACTGACCAAATTAGGTTTATTTAGGAATGCAGGACTAGTTTAAGAACAACAGAACCAAAATGTGCCATGTTAATTAGGAAAGCAGTAAAGAGAAAAATAGATAGCAGAATAGATAGCAGAAAGGCAACTGACAAAATTAAGCATCCACTTTTTTAATTTTAGAAAACGAAAAAAAAAAATCATTGTGAAAATCCATGATGAATAGTGAACCAAAAAAAAAATGTGCCGCAAAACGAATCCAATCCTTAAACTGACAGCTTCCTTTTGGGAATACATAGATTCCCTCAGACACACACATCTGAAGAAATTATGTGCTCAAGCGATCGATGCAAACATATTTAGCAAATCTGTTTATTACAAAGTAGTAGTAGTACATATGTCTCAATCACTTGTATTTCCATATGATGCGGCCATCATACAGTCACGAAAGAAGTGGGAAGCACAGAGAAAATGTCAAGAGTCTGTGCCCAATAATAATAACTGCTATAAACCATTTTCCTAATTCAGAGTTGGTATTTTACAGTGAAGGATTTTTTGGTCCTTTACGGAATAAAATGTCTAAGCAAAAAAAATATATATATATACATATGTATAAACATATATATAAACATATGTATAGACATTATATATATAATTATATATATAACCATATATATAGTTCCTCCACAGCACATAACCAAATTGATTTTTTGAAAAATAAGAAATAGAATACTAGGAAAACAAATAGCTCTTTTCTTTGCCAATTACAGAGTCAGCAAAAGGAGAACTACCCCCCCACCCGGACCCCCTCCCCATCCCGTGTTAATTTTTCTGCTTGATTTCCTGCCTCAGATTTTGTGGTGGCTTTTCCGCTGTTCTACCCACTCTCTCCTCGGGGCCTCTGACAGGGCTTCAGAATGGCTTTTCCCTGTAGAGTGAATTCTGTTCCTTTGTGGACAAGGCAGGTAGCATCTTGGAGCTTACCTGTCCCTTGACGTTACTTAAAACCGTTTCACCTGTTACTGGAAGAGGACTTGAAGCTTTCCATACCAAACCTTTCTTGAGGATTTTTGAGTTACAGGGTCTCTGCGTCCCAGTGAGTAACAGATCTTTAATCCAGAGTTGAGTACAGCTATCACCCATTTTAAAGAAAAGAAAAAAATTACTTGGACACCCAGTTTTGACCCTATTTTTTAACAAATTATACGTAGATATGCGTAAGTAAAAACTAGGTATAAGCTCCTTTTGCGCTCTTGGGAGTTAGAATTGGTATAAACCCAGACTTGTAATTAACATTTTCTTTTTTTTAATTTATTGATTGATTTATTTTTTAAGATTTTATTTGTTTATTTGTCAGAGAGAGGGAGCGAGCACAGGCAGACAGAGCGGCAGGCAGAGGCAGAGGGAGAAGCAGGCTCCCTGCCGAGCAAGAAGCCCGATGTGGGACTCGATCCCAGGACGCTGGGATCATGACCTGAGCCGAAGGCAGCCGCTTAACCAACTGAGCCTCCCAGGCGTCCCTATTGATTGATTTATTAAGAGAGAGAGAGACACAGTGGGAGAGGGATCACAAGCAGCGGGAGTGGGAGAAGGAGAAGCAGGTTTCCAGCTGAGCAGGAAGCCGGAGGTGGGGCTCGATCCCAGGACCCTGGGATTTTAAATGTATCCGGGACATTTGCTGAGGAGCCGCCGCGGGCCCCAGCAGGGCTGGGAGGCTCTGCTGCAGGCCCTTTTGCACTCAGCATCCTTGGGTCTCCGTGTGCCCAGCCTTGATTGACCCCTCAGCCCTTGGTTCAATCCGAGTTCCTTCGGATGTTTGTGCAGAATGCTGTGTTATCTGGCACCCACTGGGCGTGACTGGCTTGTTTGTTTGGTCCTCCTCCAACCCGTCTCTCCAGTTCAGGGCTCCTCACGCTTGCACGCGCAGAGCAGTCCCGGGTGGGCTCCACAGGGCTGGGGAGGAGTCTGAAATGCTCCTTCTTTCTGACAAGCACCTGGTTGAGTGAGCACAAGGCTTAGCCGTGATGACTTGGTCGTAAGCACAACTTCATGCCGCCATCGGGAGCCCTAAGGCCCTGGCGCTGACCTCTGCTGGTGGCCCTTGGTTAGAGGATGGTCCAAAATATGTGTAAATTTTTCACCATCAGAAGCTTTTTTTAAAAGTCAAAACATTCGTGAAGGGAGCTTGCCGTCCCCAGACTGCATCTCCAGACCCCTGGGAACAGACCGTCCGCGGGTCGTGCTCTCCCTCTCACGGGGCCGTGCTGGTGAACTTGGGCTGGCATCCGCACCCCTGGGATTCAGCCACCTCTTTTCAGGTACCAAGCCCCATGGAATACTTCGCGATGGTGATATTTAAAAAAAAAAAAGAAAGGAAAGAAGAAAAAAGAACTTGAAGGTGAACAGGAGACCGTGTCAGTGCTCAGCGTGTGGGGCCGGAGGGAGGCTTTGGTCCCCTGAATCAGTGCCATTCACTGACCACTTGATCTTGTTTGTGCCAGTGAGGCTAGCACAGGCTCCCACCTCGTGGCCAGGTACAGCCCGAGACTGCTTTTAGTGCTTTCTGGATGCTTAGGAGCTGAGGAGAGTTCCGCAAGGGCCTTCTTCCAGAGAAAGGTTAGGGCGCTTGTGATGGTGACTTGGGAAGGCAGCTTTGCCTGAGACAGGGTTGCCTGCCTTCTCGTTTGTCAGCTTAAACATGAAGCCCGGGCTCCCCAGCTGGGACTCTGTGTGTGTGTGTGTGAGAGAGAGAGAGAGAGAGAGTTGCTAGAATATAGAGTAAATTTGTGGATGTTTCAGAGGTAAGATGGGTTTGTAGCTCATTATATGGAAGAAGTCCTTATCTAAGGATGTTGGTCCTGAGGCCATGCAAGCCATTTCCTTCTGGGGACAACTTCGATTTTCATACTGGTAGGTTTCTTTGGACATGGTCACTTTGGGGAGCCATTGACGCACAAACAGGAATAAAAAATGTTTACTGGATGTTTCTAAAACCTGCCTGTCAGAAAAGCTTCTCTTGTGTAGGGAGAAGTACAGGGCTGGGCAGTTTTCAAAACATGGAATTGTAGAATTCTATAAGGTTAGAATCAAAAGAACCACAGGATCCCATAATCCGCTGCAGTTTTATAAATGAAGGGAAAGGCATCTGGCGGCACAGGGGTTCCTTCGTGCTGATGCTCGACAAAGTTTTCACCAATTGGAGGCAAAGAGAGAGAAATAAAGACAGCTGCAGCAAGAACTTCCTGAAATTACATATATTCAGTTTAAAGACCTGTCTGTTCTGAAATTACACATTTTCTGTATTTTGGGGGTAAAGATGTCTGGTCTGATGCGAAATGGTGGTTAGAGGAGATGGCTGAGTTTTTAAAAATATCAGTATGAAACACAAATTCGACAATGCCATCTCTGAGGCTGGAGATAGATTTTACTAGTTCCGGGAATCCACGCACAAGGAGCCGGGAACCCCGAGAACCACCTGTCAGCCTGGTCGATGTGCGCTCGGTGGGCTGCGGGAGAAGGCTGAGCCTCTCCCACCTGCAGGCATGTCCCAAGGGGCAGAGAGAGATGGTCTAAGATGGCTAGGGTCCAGAGCTTTGAGTCTTTGTGCTGCTGTCCTTGTTCACTTCGTGGACTCACAGCCACCATGACTCCTGGGGGAGTTTTCTGCGAGACCAGGGTACCCAGAGGCTCTGGAGCTGGGGCCACTGTTCACCAGCAGAGCCTCGTGGCAAAGATTCCCAAACTGCCCCGAGCTAGAATCAACTAAAGAGCTTTATTCAAATCCTCCTGCCCAGGTCACACCCACATGAGTTCTAGCAGAATGCCTGGGAGTGGGAGCCAGACATCAGGTTTTTGGTTTGTTTTTTTCAATCCCCAGGTGTTCGCAGTGCACAGCAAGAGCTGGGAATCTCTGCCTTTGGGCTGACATGGCAGAGGTTCCGAGCGCAGCAGTGGTCTATGTACTGCTCTGGGAGAAGGTCCTTCCCAAGAGGCAGACCCTGTATTGTTACGGACGGTCTTTTGGGGAGTAGCTGTTACCCTACTGGTTCTGGCGGTAATTATAAAGAACTGGGAAAGGCCGCCCATCTACAGGGACACAGAATACAAATGCCTTGCAGCTTGTAAAACAAATGCTCCGGATCCACTGGAGACCCATAAAGATGGAAGTCGTGATGAGCCTGATGTTGGGTTTAATGCTTCCTCTTGATTTTCTGCATAGAAATGACAGTCATGAGATGGTCCTGCAGCCGCTGTTGAGCTTCTGATTCCAGAGACAGCCACAAACGTACATAGGAACTACCCAATGCAAGGTCAAGGGTTAGTGCAGAAAGAAATGGATAAGGAGCTGCAAAGATCTGTTCCATCTGGCGCTGGGTTTTTATTGCTCACTCTCTCTGAGTGTTATGTCCCTGCCCATGCTCCTCTGTCCCTCCTCTCTTAAGGGACCCTGCCTCTGAAGCCAATCACTGCCTCTCATCTGTTCCTTTCCTGCCAGCTTCCGGCTTTTTCTTCCTTCATGACCATGTCTTCTCCCCCTCCCTGATCTCTATTCTGACCTCCCTCCTCGTCTTCATTCATTCTTCTGTTTCAGTCTTTCTTGATGGACCCTTTCTTGATGGACTCTTCTGGAAGGGAAGATGTCCTATGCCCCCTGTCCCCAGCGCTGATGCACCAGCGCCTTCCCAGTGTTTCTATCTGGGCTCCTGCTGCCCGTCTTCCCGTCACTTAGAGCAGACTTCTGCCATGTCGTGACTCCCCTTCTCTCCCTTACGCTTCCTTCTCCCTCTGCTTCCACCAAACCCTGTGGATCCATTATCCATAGCTTCTGCCCGAGCCACCTTCTTCCAGCCCTGTGGTTCCCAGCCCAGTGGGAAGACTCTGTGTCTTCCTGGAGCCGGCCCCTGTGGTGTGTGCATGAGCACTGCTTCACGAGTCTGTCCCCAGGAGCTCCAAGGTCTCCCCAGCTCTCCAGACTGCTCTTCCAGCCCCATCCCCCCTGCCTTCCTGCACAAAGCTAGTGAGCCTGGCTGTCTGCTGTCCCCCACCTCTGGCCTACCCTCCCTTCTCTTGGCTCAAATCCTACTCCTTGGATTTTCCTTCCTGTACAGAATGTGTAGGAGAACAGGAAGTAATTTTTTTCTCTGATTTCCTTAGATTCTTACCATCTTTTATCTCATGGAGGGTTTTTGTTGACTACCCCGTACCATCAGTCTTCTCCCTGCTCCCGTCTGTCTCATGCATTGGAAACTTGTAGGTGGTGAGGACGGTCTCTGCACAGGACCCCACTGCCTCTCTAGGGCCCTGTGCACTGTGCAGTCAGGGTTTCGGGCCCCTGATTGTTGGCAGGGTAGTTTCACCTTATTGCAGGAGGGGGTGGTCGGCTCCTTTCCTACAGCAGGAGAGTTGGTTGGCAAGTGATCAGACTGATATTTTGAGTAAAGGAAAAGCTAAAAGAGAGGCAGTAGATGGTTTTCTGAAGAAGTGATTTTGGGGAAAGTTTTCCATAACTGGGAATTTGGAATGCTCAAAATAATTTTTTTTTAATGAAAAATGATTCAGTCTCTTGTGTTAGTGGGCGGCATGGCAAGCATCTTGGTCAAGAGCTTGTTCCTCGATTATTTAATCCTTCTGAGCCCCTCTCCTGACCTGTGGAGGGGGCCGCAGTTGTGTCTGCTTCATGGAATTAAGAGCACTTAAGTGAGTTAATAAAGCACTGATGTGTTAACACATTCCCCTTCAATGATGGGTACCATAATTTTTATTTACCTATACTAAAGGATGTATTGTAAAGGTCCCCCATCACTGGAGAGGCAGCTCCGGGTACAGTGAACAAGAGCCGTTCTTGTGCTCGGCTTGGAAATCCAGAAGTGGAACTTACTAGGATAGTCTAGTTGCCTGGAAAACGGATGTTGGGCACCGCCCATCAGGGATGGCCATGGACCCGGAGGCTAGAAGGTGAATGAGGCGTCCGTACTCTGCCCCAGAGGAACTGATGCATGAAGCTGTGGACAAGTTAGAGGAAGAGAAGGCGAGGCAGGACTTCAGGGAAAGGTTTTGTCCTGATGCAAGACTGTGAGGAGGAAGTTCAGAGAAGTTGTGGTGCCCATGGGGGTTCTGGGCAACAAGGGGCCCTGCCTACAGACACAGGATGCTGTATTAGCGAGACCAGAGTAAGTTCTGTCCCTGGAGCCCTTTTAGTCCATGGCCTTGAACCATATTTACCCTTAACCCTGATGTTGTTCCAGGTCAGGCTCCTGTAAGACCACGTCTTAAGTGTTTGTCCCATTGATGGGACGAGAGCCCCTTCTTTTTATTACTAGAGGGTTCCTGAAGAATCCATGCATGAACTAGGGATGCTGGGAAAATGCTAAGCAGACTCACAGAAATTAAATCTCACATGTTCACAGTCCTCTCTGCATCTCCAGCCAAATCCAGTTTCCATGTTGGATTAACCCTCTCTGTTAAGTGGGAGAGTATGTGAGGCTTTCTTCCCTGGGGATGGTTGGGAAAGGAATTCAGACAAAAATCTGAGGGAGGACAAATCTTGAAAAGAGTTTACTGAGGAATTGGTATAACTGGACTAAAAACCCTGCCCTTTTCTTCCCACAGGGGAAAGTGGAAGTAGAAGCTGGGAAGGAAGGTATGAAATTCGAAGCCAGTGCTTTCTCCTACTACGGTGTGATGGCTCTCACAGCCTCTCCAGGTGAGCGGCCCTCCTCCGCCCCTCGGGCAGGACTGGGTTTTAGGACAGAATGCCCTTCAGTGGTCACCTTCCTGTACCTGCCACCTGTCTTGTTTATCTTCGTCTTGAACATTTGACTGAAGCCAGTCATGTATACAAGTACCTCCCCTCCCCCTGCACAAATCATAAGCCTGTGCCCCTGTGAACTTGCACAGAGCCAGCACTCCCCTGTGAGGTGGCACCCAGTTCAAGAGACAAATGTCACTAACCCCACAGACCCCACCGCCACCACACTCTCTGTCACTGTCCCCCAGACCTCCGCCTTAGCTTCTAAGCATAGACTAGTTGTGCCTGTTTTTGAACTTGGTGTAAATGGACTGAAAGAGCATGTGTTCTATCGAGTCCGGCTCCTCCCACACAGTGTTGTCCTTGTCACATTTGTCACTGTTGCTGTGTGCTTCCACCTTCTCATGGCTGTGCAGCGTTGCGTTGTATGAATACACAACAGTGTGCTTGGTCTGTTGCTGATGGACATGGGGGTAGTGTTCCGTTGGGGGCTACCCTGCCTTGTGTGGCTGTGCATGCCCTCGTGCACGTCTTCCAGCGAGTGTGTGTGTGCGCGCGAGCATGTGCAAGCGTGTGTGAGTGTGCGCGCTCCTGCCGGGAGTCCTTGTGGGCGTGGCCCCGGTGGCTTCGCCCCTGCCTTAGGCCACTGAGGCCGGAGGGGTGCACACTACTACCAGTGAGGACAGGGGTTCCGCTTGCTCTACACCCACTGCTAGATGATGTCAAGTCTTTTAAATGTTCACTGTTCTGGAGGTTCTTAAATTTGCATTTTCCTGAGGATGCACGAGGTTGTTAATGGGTATTTATTGCTTATAGCCAGTTCTTCTTGTCTAGACGGCTGGTCAGGTGAGGCTGCCGCCTGAGGATGGCTGTGCCCTAGGGTATGGACTAAGTGTGCTGAGCACCAGATGCCAGCAGGCGGTATCTAGCAGGAACGGGGAGCACAGAGAGCTCTGGCTCCAGACTCCCCACGGTCCCTCTGCATTGCTTGCTTTGCAGGGTGCCTGTGCCGCTGCCCGCCTCCGGCTGGACCAGTGCCGACAGGTAAACAGAGGTGCTGGAGTGCCACCTTGTGGCCACAATACCAAATGACATGCCACGCTGGGAAACTTAAAACCCAAACTTTAAAAGAGCCCATCCTAAAACAACCTAGGCGGCTTCTGGAAACCAGTCTCAAAGCGGGAGGAGATAACCTCCAGACACATCTGTTTTTGTGACTTTCGGCTTCATCCGCCACGTCACATAGTGTCCCGGGCACCCAAAGGCGTTACTACAGTTAGGAAGCCAGGGAAATGTTGAGGGTTCTCTTTGCATCCCTCAGGCTCCCCTGCCCCAGATGCATCTTCTCACTGTCCTGGTGTGGGGTTTTCAGCCACATTCGCCGGCCTCCCCATTGTCAGCGGCTGACTAACGTTGGTGTGAACGTGGGCCTGTCTAACCCCACTGAATTGTGCCTTCTGTAAACTTGAAGGTGATCTGTTCTCGCTGCTGGTGAGGAGGCAGGGAGGGTCCTAACTGGTCCGGGAGGCCCTGGGCTCCAGCTGCAGTCTCAATGCACGTGGTCGGCCACCTTTGAGAGAAGACCTTGGCTTCCTCCTTGCCGGAAGGACATAATAAGGTTTCCTCGTATGCTTGGTAGGAGAAGGGAATGTGGCGATACTTCCCCCCGCGAGTGCTTTTGTAAGCTTGAGAGCACAGAGGAAATGTTGGTGTGAGAGCCGGGCGTTGAGCTTGGGACTGCTGTGTGGCAGCCGACCTCAGATCAGCCCCAGGTTAGCAGAGTCCGGTTTAGAAGGTGGCTTTGAATAGAAAGTTACAAGAGTAAGGATACAATCTTATCGATCACTGGTTCTTGAAACTTAAACATCAGCCCAGGGTATACTGAACTGTGGGTTCACATAAAGGCAAACCCCATCGAGAAAAGGAGCTGAGGAACAGACCCTCCCCTACAGAAAAGCTGTGGGGCTGCCGCAGCCTGGCCTCGGGAAATGCCAGGAAGGAACAGGATGCCATTAATAGCATCTTACTTATTACAAAGCCCAGTATTTTACTTCACAAGTAGGATTTGGGTGTATATTTGTTGAGAGATACAGTCAGTGCCTGAATCTTAAGATAGTAATTCTATTTATTAATATTGATTGCCTAGAAGAATCCTACAATAATCAGTTTCAAGACCTGCCCGATTGTGAGTCAATTACACTGTACTTTAAAAACCAAAACAGAGGGGCGCCTGAGTGGCTCAGTTGGGTAAGCGCCTGCTTTCAGCTCAGGGCATGATCTCCAGGTCCTGGGATCAAGCCCTGGGTCGGGCTCCCTGCTCAGCAGGGAGTCTGCTTCTCCCTCTGCCACCCCAGCTCATGGGTGCTCTCTATCTCAAATAAGTAAATAAAATCTTTTAAAAATTAAAAAAAAGAAAAGAATCTCCACCCCTACCCCCACCCCCAAAAAAACCTGCCCAGGAAATAGGACTCCTGCCAGGGAGGGCGGTGTTGATTGGACTTTTCAATCCGACCAGCCTACAGCTCTCTGAGTGGTAGTGATGAGGATGCCTTTGGTCCGCCATTCCCAGGAGACCTATGCATAACGTTTAATTACTTTCCTCCAATACTTTGAACTTTCGAAGTATTCCCAAACAATTCAAAATATCAGGTCAAAATGACAGCGAGCTTAAGGATGTCCATGAGCTAAACAGCCGACTGCTTGCCACAGGTGGGGACGCCGCAGGCTCTGTGGGCACGGGTGGCTTGGGTCCTGCTCTTGGGCCAGCTGACTAATTGAGCCCCCCTTTTCTGTGGCTCATTGTGATTTAAATCCTTAAGAAGAGCAGGTTTTTGAGTCATAAGCCCCAGTAGAGTATTAATGGCTTAAGAGATTTCTAGGTTAGTAGAGAAGCATTTGAATAGGATTTCTTCTGATTTCAGGCTCCCTGTATTCCTCTTCCTGGAAAGCACTGTGTGTTCCTTTTTAATTTCCATAATATCCTATAGGCTCTGGAATTTCTGGAACTGAATGCTCATAGTGATAGAACAGCTGTGCACTCCTGTGCCCCAAGTGCAGAGATCTCCTTCCTTGCCTTTCGATGCGGTCTCACCCTGCTCTTCTCCATTTTTCAGTTCCTTTGTCCCTGTCTCGCACCTTTGTTGTCAGCAGAACAGAGTTGTTAGCAGCAGGTTCTCCAGGTAACTCTGCATGTTTCCTTCTTGTAATTCTTCCGGTTGCCTCCCTTGACACCCCACAGAAGCCCGCTGGCCAGATCTGGTCCTTTGATGTGGTCCAGGCTCCAGTGCTGCTGGGAGGGCTCAGGCGGCACGTTCCCAGACACGGTGGTGAGCTGTGCGGGGCTGGAGAAGCCCACAGCAGGCGTGGGGCAGACTCGGGAGCCCGGCAGGCAGTCGGCCTTTGGGTGTGAGCAGCGCTGATCCCCCAGAAAGCCCATCCGATGGTGACCTGGGCCGTCACTGCCCCCTCCCCGGTGTACCCACACCGCTGACCTCGGGGTCTCCAGGGCAGCAGGTTCTTGGAGGGGGCTGCGCTAGGTTCTTGGACCTCAGCCAAGTCAGGGCATCCAGCGCTTACAGAGGCCCTGGTGTTCTTGGTTCTGCTCCTTGGGTCCTTGTCCCAGCAGCCGTGTGAATGGGGCACTTGTGTCCCCGCCTTGTCAGGCAGGGCCCCCCCCCCGCCACTCCCCCACCCCCCCCACCCCCGCTCTCGTGCTGTGCACATTCCCTGCCGCCTGCTGTCCGATGCCCACCCTGCAAGGGCTGGGTCCTGCCTGCCTAATAACGTCCACCAGCCAAAAAGAAAGGCAAATGTTTAATCTTCCTTTAATTAAAATTGCCGAGCTTTCGGTGGTACAGGTTTTCTGTGTTTATTTCCTTCCACACAGCTTCTGTCTTCACATCTCATGAAGTTGGCGTTTCCTAATCCAGGTTCAGCAGAACTCTCGAATGCTGATATTTTGTAAAACAGGCAAGACTTTCTCTAGAAAGAAGCTACTGTTCCCTCAAGTCTTTGCTCTGAAAAAGCTTGGGGAGTGTGGGGATAAGATCTTATTTATAGGCCTGTTTGCATCAAACCAGCTGGCAGGATAGACCTGTGCCCACAACACGCCCACGTATGCACGGAAAGACGCATTTGTGTATACGTATATATGTTGGTGTTTTTTCTCCCCTTTCGGTTTGCCTGCATCTGCTGCCCATTTAAAGTATCACAGATGCTGAAGAAGAGTGACTTTCGGATGACACTCACGAAATGTCATTTGTGTTTTACTTTTCCCACAGAACTTAGAGATTTCTTAGCCGTGTCCACTCTTTCTGATCCCCTAATAATTAAAAAAATAAAAAAATAAGCCATTTTTTAGGTCCAGGCCTTCAGGATGCTGGCATTATGATAATATGATACCGAATAAGTGGAGGTTGAACAAAACCGGTGATTTCCAGCCTATTCCAAATGATGCTTGGTGGTTCCGATGGAGGAGGCTGGGAATGTTTCTTTACGGTATCTTCCTGGCTTACTCCTAAAAAGAAAGCATTCTAGGTGAGGTAACTAAAAAGCAGGAAAAAAACATGCTAAGAAGGCATAAGAGGAATTAAAATTGGAAATTTTTTAATCATAATTATTATAAAAATTTAGCACATTAATTTGGCCACAAAATATGACCCAAACTGGGGGCTGGCCGCTTAAAGTCTTTATTCTCCTTGGTGTGAATACTCGTCGGTCTCACTGTGTGTCAACGAAAGCCTGGTCGCACTGGGTCCCTGTCACACTCACTGCTGCAGAAAGGGGTCCCAGGAAACAGGGTCTGCCTCCCCAGACTGTGATCTGGGACACTGGGCTGTGGGTTCCTGGCAAAAGCGGGGGCTCATCTCCCAAAACCAGAGGGCAGTGGGTTGAGAGGAAGCGGACTAGGAGTCTAGGTACCTTGGGGAAACCAGAGAAACTGTAATCCTCTTTGGGAGGAAAGAGCAGGAGACTCAGAAGTAAGGCCTCTGCCGTCTGCGTGCCCATGTAGTCTGATGAGTGAGCAGAGCGCCCTAGGAACGTTTGGTTTTTTAACCTTTACATTGTAACACGCAGAAGTAAACACTGTCCATAGAAATGGTGATGTGATTTGGGGTTAAAGCCCAGGGATACAGTGGGGTCCTTGTTTCGAAGAACATTTCCATCTGTCGGCCTGAGTGATGCTCTCACGTATAGAGAGGCTCGGACCCGAGGGTGGGCGCCTAGTGGAGAGGCGGGGGATGAGGCAAACAGGGAGTAGAACAATGTTAACGAGGCTTCTCGATGGGATATTTGTGAGGTGTCGGGTGCTGTGCTAAGCACTTTATACGTTCTCCTTTTGGAATCCTCATCAGATCTATGAGGCGGGATCTAATACCCATGTTCTACAGAGTTGGGTCATCTGCTCAAAGTTCCCTTCTGCCCAGACATAAGGTGATAAATTATTCATTTGCCTTGTTCTCTCAGAAGATAAGTGGAAGCAACCAGAGGAACGGCTACTCTGAGTTTAATTCTGAGCAGTAGAAAGTCAGACAAGACCGTAGGGGAAGTTGTGCTGTGGCAGTTTTAGGAGAAAGGGAGCTCTCCGTGTGACGTTCACGGACTACTTGCCATGTTTTGTTCTGGGCGTCCTGCTTTAAGAGGGACGTTTATGACATGAAGGATGTCAGAGTATTTGGCTGGACAAGAGGAGGCCAAAGAGAACACAGCTGTCTCCAGGCTTTGCAGGGCTCCTTCAAGTAGCAGAGGAGTGGTGGTCCCTCAGTGGAGCCCTAGGGGCAGGGGCAGAGACCGCCATGTCAGTCTGAGGGGGTGATTTTCACGGGCACGATGAGCGACGTGGAGGAGTTGAAGGGTGGGACCCGCCGAGGGCCAACTCCTCTGGGAATATCGGTCAGGGGCGTACTGCGAAGACGGACCGGCCTGATCTCCATCAGAACTGGTCCCGTCCAGTCCTGTGACATTACACAGGCCAGCGCCTGTCCAGTGCGAACACCCACTTAGTATACGTGAAACAGATTTGATGGGAAAGCAAAAACGGAGGACGCCCTGACGAGGATGGGGTGGGGTTTATTTTCAACAAAAATGTATGTGAGGAGCTGCAGTCAACCTGCCTTTGAGAGCAGCAGCCCTGAACTCACTGAGTTTCCGTGCGCTTTATTTCACTGGGCGAACGGACACTGCCCATCTCCTCGAGGACTCCCCCTGCACCGACGGTCCCTAGAGCCTTTTAAGAGCTTTTAAGAGTTGGTGTTCCTGAACTGCTGAGACCCCCGGGCTGCCTGCTGGGGATTTCGTGGGGGTCAGGGACAAAGATAATAGGTTCTGCTGAGGGGTGGGCTATGGAATGAGCAGACAGAACTCTTTCGAGAACTCTTTTGATCCCTTTAAAACAGAATGATTTACAGACATTCTCCAGAGTACTTTGCTTTTGCTTCTAGCAAAATAACAAAGTGCTGCCCTCCCATGCCCCATGTTTTCTCTCCAGGAGCTTCTGTGTCTCGGGGAGGCTCACAGGTGCGGTCAGAGCCTTGGGAGGATGGTGTGTGCCCGAACGGGGCCGAGCAGGGGAACTGAAGGGACCCCGTGCTGACGGGGCTCTTGGGGGACAGGGTCCTCTAGGTGGTGAGCTCTACGGTGCTCGGGTGTCTGGTACGAGTTGATTGAACCGGTCTGTTAATTACTGCTTTTTATTATTTGGAAAGTTAAGAGCTGACTTTGTTGGTTCTCTCTACCTCACTTAAAAGGTTCTGGGCTTCGCTTTCTCCTTTTCTAGGTGAAAACAAGTCGCCTCCTCGCCCCTGTGCTTTGAACCACTCAGACTCTCTGAGCCGAAGTGACCGGATTGACGCCGTAACGCCGACCCTGGGGAGCAGCAATAATCAGCTCAACTCTTCGTTCCTCCAAGTCTACATCCCTGACTACTCCGTGCGGGCCCTTTCCGACCTTCAGTTCGTGAAGGTAAGAGGGGAGCACGGGGTTTGGCTGGGCCTGGCCGCGGGGGGTGACCTTCCACGGGAAGCTGTGGGGCGTCCCCCAGCCCCGCCCCGGGCTTTCCCTTTGTCACTTGGGTGCCCCACCTCCGGCGTCTGCACCCAACCGAGACGCAGGCCCGGGAAAACATTCATCTCTCTGGCTCTGCAGAACGGCTGCCAAGTCAGGTGTGGCTTTTTCAAGGAGTGAGAGCTAGAGAAAGAAAAAGAATTTTCAGCAAGTCTTCATGAGCTCCTGACTCTCGTGAGTCGGGGTGGTCCCGGAAGGGCTGAGATCCGAGACCCTGAAGACTTGCTGAGGTGGGGTGGGAAGAGCCCTCTGCTTCTCTTCTGCCCCGAGGCAGGGTTCTTGTCTTAGTCTGGGATAGAGACGTCTTCTGAACCGAAGAACGAGCCAGCTTCAGCTGATGGAAGCCCATCTCCATCTTCCGGTCTCTGTGAGATTGTGGGACGAAAACTTGGGCATGGCTTCTATCAGTAAAAACTGACTTGTTCGCCAGAGTCCACTCGAACTTGAAAAGTGGCTCGGTTTATATTCAAGGGTGATATTTTCCTAGAAAAACTAAGCAGGCCCTTCGGGGGACTTTAATATGTAATGCGAGGTCGAGACAAGAACTCCTAAAAATAAGCGTTCTCTTGGTTTGTCTTCCGTGCCATCTTCTGGCCCCAGATCTCGAGACAGCAATACCAAAATGCCTTGATGGCATCCCGGATGGACAAAACTCCTCAGTCTTCAGACAGTGAAAACACTAAAATTGAATTGACTCTTACGGAGCTGCACGACGGGTTGCCAGACGAGACCGCCAACCTGCTCAACGAACAGAACTGTGTGACACACAACAAAGCCAACCACAGCCTGCACAGCGAAGGGGCCATCTAGGGCGCCCCCCGCCGCCCCTCACCCCCCACTCCCAAGGCCCCAGGCCAGCTGACCGTGAATCCCATTAGTGTGAGCTTGCGTGCCATGCTGCCTCCCGCAACATCCTGAGACCAAAGACTTTGTCCCCTTCCCGGACGCAGCGGCGGAGGATGGAGAGGGCAGGAGCGGAAACAAGAGGTGTGACATCAACGGCTCGGGCGTGGCATTCGAGATTTTGGAGATGAACTTCTTCCACCCAAATAGAATCATGTTTATTTTTTCAGTTGTACCTTTTACCTTTATTCACTCTCCTCCTTCCTCAGTTTGCATGAAGTTGGAAATTGTGGCGGTTTATTAATTTTTTTTCCCCAAGAGATGGTGTTTCCAAACAGTGTCTTTTGCAGAGTTTTTCCGTTGTTCTGTCTGAACTCTGCCATGACTCCGTGACGGGACCCGAAGGGACTCGCTCCGCCGGCGGCCTTGCCCGCCCTCCTCGGGAGGGGCACGCCGGCTCGGTGCCCGGTGGGTGTCGCTGTGGAACTTGAAGGATGAATGAAGAAGACTGTGGCTGCGGACCTGCCAAGTCTGTCCCACTGTGGGGCGGAGCCTGTGTAGGGCCCGCGGTGGCCTGCGTGAGCTCAGTGTTGTTTTAAGTTAATGTCTAACCGTGTCCCTTTCCCTCAGAAAGGTTTAACATTGGCTTGGAATGTGATTTTTTTTTTTTTTTTTTTTGCTCCTACTCTAAGGAATTTTTATCACCAAAATGAATGTTAATGAATTTGAAGCCCATGGTTTATCATTGGCAAGAGGCAAGGTGACTTCATCCCGCAATTCCGCCAGCCTGGATTCTCCAGCCCGGCCAGGCCGCCTCCCCAGCCTCCAGAGCGCCGCCACCCACCTCCCCGTCCTTGCTCTTGTTGACCCAGGATGCTGCTACACAGATGCCAAATGGAAATCTTCCACAGGGCCTTTGAGTCACCGAGTGGTGCGGAGTTCAAGCTCCTCCCCTTCCCACTGGGAAGTCTGCCATTGTCCGGAAAGGAGTGGGCCGGCCAGCTGCGCTCTGTGCTCTGAGCCCAGAAGGCGTTTCCAGACCCAGTGTTTAAAGGAGGGAACTCTGGGGACGGCCAGCCCCTGCCCCTCCTCCCAGGGAGCCCACTGTCCCTCTTCCCCTCTGTCCCTGGGCTCCTGGGGCCCAGCGGTGGCTGTGCTGTGTTCCTCACCCGAGGACCTCTGTGCCTCCCACCTCAGATGCAGCCCGCACCGGAGAGGCTGCCTGTCCAGCCCCGGGTCGGTTTGGCCCCAAACAGGGATTCAGAAACCAAATGTGTGTTGTGGCCATTTCGTGTGTGTCTCCACCTTATTTTAATACCAGATTCATCATGTGTAGTGAAATTAATGTCAGGAGGTATTTCTCGAGTGACCAAGTTCTTAACTCTCTTACCTGTTTTAAGCGTTAGCCCGAGGGATGTGTGCATATTGTTGGCAGCGGTCGTTGGCACACTGAATTCCTGAGCTGAGGTCGTACCGGCCGCCGTGCGCGGGTAGGAAGGCTACTCCGTGCCGCCCCTAGTCACTGGCTGAGAAGATAGCCTTTTCTCCACTGGGGCTCACTCATCGAAGGGAAGCCCCGGGCCAAGCAGCAGTTTCCTTCTCCCCCCTCAAGGTAGGAATGTGTCCCCCAGATTGGGCTCTGGGCGGGTGGGAGCTGGGGTTGGGGAGTCACCAACAACATGCCGGGCTTGGTGGTTCCAGTGTCATAGGCACGTTTACCACAGTATTTCCTCCAGAATGTCCGTCCTGGAGGATCTTCCTCATCAGGTGCCATGCTCCTTAGTGAGGGTCACAGGGTCACCCCCTAAGGGGGTTGAGTGGCGAGCTGCTGGCCCCCCACCTGCCATGTGCACTGGATGGAGCCCCTGCTGTTCAGTGGCTTAATGTTAGTGAGACCCCACACTGCGAGCTTCCCCTTCTAGAAACAGATCCATCCAAGTTAAAAGGTCTCAGCTGCTAAGACACATCTAGCTGAGCACAGCCCCCATGCAGCATGGGAACTGGGACTATCCCCAGGGCGCGCAGAAATGAGCATTCCCACTAAGGAAGTGAACCCAGGGTCTCGCAAGGGGAGTGATCCCCAACCACACTCTTACTCCGGGCCCGGATGGCGCTGACCTTCCTGGTGGTTTGGTGGAGCCTGGCTTGCCACACCGTGGTTCCTCTGACTTGCAGGATCTCTGCACCCCGCTCCGCCCCCACCAGCCTCTCCCCACTGATCTGCTTTTCCATACATGGCTGTCTCACCGTGCCTTGCTCCTGGAAGGAGCTTCTGGAATCAGAGTTAATGTGTTGGGTCTTTTTCAGAGCCGCACCCCCTCTTTCCTTTGTGAATCCTAAAGCTCTGTGAGAGGCCGGGGATTCCAGCTGCTGGCTCCTTGACTTGAGCGCAAAGCCGAGAACTTGTCACCACGCTCGTACCCACTCAGTGTGGCGGCTTTTTGAGACGTCTGCTGAGAAGTGCTGGCAGGGGGACTCCTAGAGGACAAAATTTTAGCCTCCCAAGATGGCATTTATTTTCTTCACACCACTTTTTACCTTGGATTATTCATATTTTATAACAACAGGGAATCGAAGACAATTCCTGGCTATAATTCCATCCGCTTTGGGGGAAGTTGAAGACCCTTCAGATCACACTCACTGTCTTGAGTGATCAGATTCTTCTCCCAGGCCCTGCTTTCCCTCTGGAAACTACGTTCAGGCCACTGAAGGAGAAACGCTGGCTCATGGCTTCACCGGGCAGCATGATGACTTTGGCTTAGAAGTTCTATGCAGTCCTATGTCTGTGAAGGGGGCGGGGTCTGGCAGAGAAAGACCATCAAATATTGAGATCTACAGTGGCCAGTTCTTAGAATTGCACCATGACTCGATCATCCTGTCCTGGGGCTACTGGCTCTGTAAGAGTGGAGGGGGCTCGGCTGTGGAGTAGAGGCAGGTGCTGGGGTCTTGAATGCTGCTGGAGCCCCCCGTTGTCACACCCAGCACCTGTCTGCAGTGACTTCCGTGGCCCATGCTTTGAGCCCTGGCTCTGTGGGACCAGATGGCCTCCTCCTGCTTCCGGCCACTGTAGCATCCCAAAGGTTCCACCGGAAACTGGATCCCTAGTATCCAGACGTTCCCAGGACAGTGGGCTTTGTCTTTATAAGTGAGGGGATTTTTTTTCCCCTACTCCCTACAGGTTCTCTCTATTCCATATTCATCAGGCAAATCGAAAATCATCTGTTTAAACTTTTAGGAAAACAACATTAAGATTTGTATGTACATGGATATTGGGGTGCTAGTCAACTAGTTTAAGTCGTGGTTCCTACATGATTTGTATTTCAAAGGGCACACCACTTTACTCTGTTCTCCCCTCCCTCCCTCACCTCACCTAACGGAAGAGAGCTTGGTGCCCGTGCTGATGTGATCGGGCTCCTCATGTGGGAGGAAGTAGGGCACCATGCCATTTTCTAATGTTATTTTAAGGAACTACTGTGCAAAGGCTAAATGCGGAATTCCACATGAACATGGAACATGAACTGTGAATAGACTACTTACCTGTGCTATCCCCAGTACCATGTGACTGAAGGACCAGCTTTTCCAAGTCTAGGAAGATACTGGTAGAAACAAGTAGAACTACATTCTCGGTAGGAATGGAAAAGGAATTTGGGCTAAGCAGGGACCACGGACTTCTGCCCTCAAACTCTCTCAGGTTGAGGAGCAGACTGAAGGAGGCCCTGGCCAATGGAGCCTTTGTCCTAGCTGGTCAGAAATCAGAACAAATCCCAATGCCCTCATCTTCTGAAAACGAGCCAGAGATCTGTGGCCCTCTTCGCCTATCCTGGGCCAGGCTCCCAAGATTCCAACAGGGTTTGCCAGGGGTGAGCCCCAGCAAAAGACTTACCTGGGCTGGGACAAGAAGGGGGCTTAACAAAGAAGCAGCTGCCAGTTGGCTGGCTTAGCACACCCCACATGACCCAGGTTCTCTGATGGCAGGAGCAACAGGAACAATTCCCCTGTCGGTTTCGACCCCAGAGACAGGTTTTTCTTGCAGGGGGTTGATGGAGGTGGCAAGTCAGGGTGCGGAGGCTTCTGGGGCACCGGTGCGATTTCTGAGGACACAGTTTCTGGGTTGGGTTTGGTTCCACTATAGGCTCTGGGCTAGTGGCGCTTCTGCCCGGCTTGGAAGGACCTCGGTATGAGTTGTAGATTAATCCAGAATTAGGAGGGATTTAGAGAATTAAGTATGAAAGTGGTTTGGGGTGAGTCAGAAATTTTCCGATGTAAATTTATCAATGAGCAACCTACTCAGTGGATTTTTATATCTCAGGGCCATTTACAGATGTTTATCTTTTCGTATTTCTTTTGTATTCAAGTGGGCTGAAGAGAGAGATGAGTTCAGAGAACTCAAAGATGAGGTTCATTTGCTTCCATCTGAGGGTGAGTGGTGTACCCTTGCCAAGCTTGCTGATGTCACTGTCCCTCAAGGCTTTTTCCTGTAGTGAATGCTTACTTGCTGGTTGTCCTTCTGCCCTGTCTGAAGGTTCCAGAGTCCCTGGTCAGCCAAGGGACAGGAGGAGGTGATGGCAGTTCTTAGCAACTGCAGGGCTTGGAACAGCTTTCCTCCCGCCATCTTGGACTAGGGACTTTCTTGGCTTCTTAGACCTTTGCGGTTGGCTCAGCACAAGTAAGCTTTCCGTCTTTGTGTGCTAGAGCCACTGACCTGCTTTCACTAGAATTGTTGTAAATATCTTTTGATGGGAAATACCAGACTGTACTTGAAGCAACAGAGACACAAAGGTTCTAGTAGCAAGAGAGTAAAGTTCTAGGACTTTGTATACCAAGGTTTTTATGTACACAGGTCCAACACGTACTATAAGAAAGACTTGAGTTAGTACATGTCTTTGAGTTTGAATACCCACTTAGGTAGAGTTTAAACATGAACTGGAAGAATGGCTTGCCTTGCCTGGCAGGGTATCTTTTGGCATTTGCCCACATCTGACCAACATGGATTCCCTTGGGAAGTAATGCTTTTGGGGCCAGATTCTTCTTCAGGGTCATCTTGGAGAGAATTATTATATAGACCTAGTGGGGTTTGGGTGCCTTCCCTTTTTGTTGGAGGTCCAGGCCCCTTGGTATCCAGAGCTGGTCTCAGGCTCCCAGAGCAGAAGGGAGTGAGAAGGCGTAAGGTCTCAGGACTTTCATTCCCCTGAGAGCCCCAGCCTAGCTTCTGATTTGTTATTCTGCGTGTCCATGTCTGAAGTCTACTGTGAAGGTGGAGTATATCAGTCCATTGACTTATTTCTGGAGTCTTTTAAATCTACAAATGTATATGCTTTATTTTATATTATTATTTATTTTGTACATATGCCTCTACTGTTAGTACATTGTGATGAAGGTATTTTCTAGAGCCCCTCATCCATGGAGCCTAGGGTTCTCTTGTCCCTTAAAGTCGGGGAGAAGGCAGTGGTTTTCTTTCTGTTTTTGTCATGAAGAGGTTGCTACTCTTAGGTCGATCCTAGCATCCCTGGCCCTTTTTTTTGGGGGGGCACGCCACTCTTCCCGACAGACTAGTGTTTGGGATGAGGATGGAAGCAGGTCTCCTACGTTATGGCAGGGCTCTCAAGTACCTCCGTGAAATACTTTAGAGGTTGTTTCCTGGTGACGGGGTCTATTCTCTGTAACGGTACAGCATGGCTGTGAGAACAGAACCTTCTTCCTCACTCCCAGCCTCCCAAGCCAGGTTGGCAAACTGGCCCCACAACAGTGATGGCCTCTAAATTCCCACCTTGGATTACAGAATCCATCTCTCGGGACCATGGAAGCTGCCTCCCCATCAGGGCTTCTAAGAGGCCTTTTCATGGTCTTGAGGCCCAGTGCCAGCGTTGCCTTGGCCCTCAGATAAGACCCCGCTCTGTGTCTGATTTTCTTCCTCCTCGGCCTTTACTACGTCATAGTGTACATTTCATGCTTTTCAGCAGTGAAGTTTTCCAAACACAGTATTCAGAGCTGTGTGCGTAAACCTAAAGAAGCACAAATGACATGTATAGGTTTCATGAGCTGATTGTCATAATGAATGCGTTTTATAATTCAAATGTTGTAGATTTACAATCTCTCCTATTTATTTTGTACCAATTTATTTGTAAATTTTGTGATTGTTTTAAAAGGTTTTTTGTTCATTTCTATTCTATTTAGATAAAGGATGATTTTCTGTTCACCCTGCCAGCGATGTGTGTTCCCTTGCCCCTTCCATCTATACACCACCCCACAGACCTCAGTGCCCTGCCTAGTAGCATGGCTGTCCTGGTGAGAAAGCTGGGATTGGTTGTCAGCATGGCAACACAGCACGGTGTCTCTTCGGACACACACCACAGAGTCTTCTGTTGCAAGAGAGGGAAGCTAGCACTGTGCCTCCACCTCTGCCTTGGAGTCTGGTACCACCAGTTCCCCGGGGGGTGTTCTCCTTTGCAGGGATGAGAGTCCTGCCAAAGCATTTTAGTTGAAGGACCCTGAGGGCATCCCCTCAAATTGTCCCACATTTGCCACTCAGTCACTAACAGCACCCAGTTCAGCTGGGCAAACAGCCAAGCTGTTTTTTCCTAGGCAAGACCAGAGGCCTCCTTCCAGCCTCTCCACTGGCTCTTGAAGAGGAGTTCGGCTCTGTAAGTCCCCTGCTCTGCGAAGCCTAGGAGATGGGTGTGGTAGCCGGCACAGCAGGTTCACTCTCAAGCTAAACACGTCGGCCCGAGTGTGGTGAGTCGTGTTGAGGTGCTCTTGAGGACGCAGTGGGCATCCACCTTCCCCGATGACCCAGTGTGGGGGTCCCCTTCCTCTTCCATCACCACTGCTTTTCAAGTCTTCTGGGTTCCTTCTTACCTGCATCACTCAGGTGCTACCAGACCCTGCAAATCTTCTGGTGTAGCTTCCCAGCCCCTTTGTGATGTAGCCCTAGATCATGTCTTTCTGGAATCCCTTTCCCCTCCACTCTTTGTCTCTATTTTACATTCTGCAGAGGATCGTGCTCTTGGTGACTGGTCCCTTATTTTCCCTGCTGTGTGGATTAACCACAGTATCTGCAGGCTGGTTTACTTGCACTTGCCCTGTGGATGGAGACAGTTCAGTGAAGAACTGCGGGCAAGACTGGCTTTGAGACGCCTGACCTAATCGCCACGCCCCCCTCTCCTATCATTACCCCCCGTTTCTTGACAGTAGAACGGGGTAGATCTGTATTCCAGTCAAGTATTACCTTCTGAGGAGCCTGTTTGCCTTCCTCAGAATCAGAGAAGAAAGCAGCAAGCAGGGCCAGGGAAGGAATTCTGTGTCCAACACATCAAGTCCTAGCTGTGTTTTTTGTTGTTTTTCCTGCTTTATTCACTTGTCCAGATGAGTCCTGAGTTCAAATCAGAAAATTCCCCAAGAAAAGTAGAGGTAATTTTTCCTGCTATTTAAGATGAGATTTTCCTAAACTTTCCATCTGTATCGTGGGGTGCCCATGTGTCCTTCACTAAGCTTTATCAGAAAGAAAGCTCTGGGGTTCCTATTTCATACAACCAGTTGTGTTCCTGGCACTTCTTGTCAACGCCACACTTCTGAGCGTGACTGACCAGAGTCTTGTAGAGAAAATGACTGGTACCTGGAGTTGAATTCTGAAAACTTTTTATATTTTTTGAAAGTAATGCAATTTACTTAATAGGGACAATTCTTTAGTAGAGCCAAAAAAATTGAATTAGATTAGATGGCTAATGAACTTGTTTTGTTTTTGGCTTTTTTGGTAAGGCTGTTTCACCATTTTCCCTTCAAGGTCCTCACATCTGTGCTCCTACTTTCACATCCCAAAACAAAGGAATGGTTTATGGGGTCCTTCCTCTGACATTCTGGTGGCATGCTGCTCCCTCAGTGGATGACCCTAAGGCCTAAGGATACAAGGGGGACGTTGCAGGACTTGTTCATCAAAGTGCTTTTCCTGTGAGGAGATTTGGGATCATGAAGTGCTCAAACAGTAGGCCAACACAGGCTGGGAATGTTTAGACTGAGTGAGCTTCCTTACTACAATTCTGCTGCATCATGGACTTGAGGGCAGTGAGTCCAAAAATGAAGTCACTCCCTTCAAAATACCCATACCCACAAGTCTGAGTACCTCTGCTGAGAACCCTCCCTCAAAGAAAGACTAGATATTTAATAAACTCTTTTCCTTTTTTTTTTTTTTTTGGTGTTGGAAAAGTTTGCTGGGCAAATACTTCCAAGTATCTCAGGAACTGGTGAGACTCAGAAGGACTATTGCTGTTTTTCACGGGAAGAACGTGCACTCAGCCACTTGGGCTCCAGTGCCCATGGTGAAGTTTATCTTGGCTCAGACTCTTCAGGCCTGTTTATAGCCCCCACCAGACATGGCTTTGGGAAGAGCTTAATGGGAGAGCAGACCATTTGGGGACCTATTTGTGTTAATATGATTCATGAAACAATGTCTAACCTTTTTATTTCTAGTAACAAAATGAGGCAAAGGGATCTTACTTTGTAGGAAGACAAACACAGACCAGATCAAAAACTGGTCTAAATTAGAAAATATAAAGTACTTAGACTTATATAACAGAGTCAGCAAGCTTGAGATAAAATGTTGTGTTCCACTGGGGGAACTTTTTTGTGCTAGAGGTCTTCAGAGGAACTTTAAAAAGTCTTTTTTATATTATTTTTATTTATTTTATTTTAGAAATGGCGTATCTTTCTTGGAACAAGTCAGACTGCTGTGGCTTTTGAATGAAGCTACTGTGTCTGACAACAGGAAAAAATGGGTGAGATTGCCAGGTTACAGAAAAAAGATGCGTTATTCACTCTCTAAACGAATGCTTTCTTTTTTTAAGAGGACTTGCTCTTTTCCTACATAGTCAGCAGTGAGAGGACAGCGTGAAATGCTGGGTGACGTTAGTGGAGGTGGAGGATGGGATGCTGTGGGTTTTACTGGAAGCCACCTGGCTCTGCTTCCTGGCTGCTGTGCATGTCCCCCCTGCTGTTTGGTGGTAGTATGTCATTTTTCTTCTCTTTTTAAGGCTGCTTGGTAGCTCCATGGTACAGATTTCATTCTAAGGGCCTCCCAAAGTTGTGTATCATTCGAAGTTGTTCTATTTGAGAAATAATGCTGAGAAGTGCCCTCATCTCCAGTCACCAAGATAAGAACGTCATGAGAAACCTAAGTATTGAGACAGAAACTTCTAAACCAAGTGAGGAATTGGGCCATTGATGGTAAGGCAATAGTTGGACCATAGTTAACATTTTTCCCACCATCAAAGAAAGGTTAAATATTTTCCATAACACGGAATGTGTACAAGGCTCCCACCCTTTGTGCAGACTTAGATATGCACTTACTTGTGCTCAGGCTATTTGTGGTGAATAAGAGTATTTTTAAATGCTCTGGCAGCCTTGGAAAAACTTCAGGGCTTTAAAGTTGTTGACAAAATATTTCTTGAATAAATAAATCTGATTTAGAAATATCTAAACATGAACAAAGTACTTTTAAGTCTGACATGTCACTGCAAGTGGCTTTTTAAAGTAACTGCTTGGAACCAGTAACAGGACTAAGGGATTTGTAGCTCTAAGTTATTCTAGTTCTATTAAGAAGCACTTCTAAAAGCACCTTAGAAAGGGTAGCTCGAAGGGCTTGCTTTCTTATTTTAGGTCTCAGCAGAGCTATGCTTATAATCGGTGAAAATTTAAGGTCTAACAGAATACTAAACTTTCTTGGCTTTAATTTTTCTAAATATACTGACCATCTTTGTAGAGATGACTGGCGTTAAGTCCTCTTACAAGGGGAACCCAGCAGGGCTGTGGCCACCTGCTGGGTATGGCAGGGTCCCTGTCAACCGGTACCTGCCTAAGATTAAAAGTTGAGTCTAGCACTCCAGAAGCAGGTCTGGTGCTTTTCAAATGCCCAGGGAGATTTTGAAGAGTTTGGAAATCCATGTTCTCATAGTCTAACATGCCTCAGTCTGAAACAAACATTTAGTTCAGCTTCCATAACTCTGGCAACAGAGAAACTCCCTTTCATATTTTAGCAAACCCAACTACCACTGCCTGCCCTGAGTGCCTGCCCCTGGACCACCTAGTTCCCTAGCACGCTCTTCTAACAGGAACAATATGCAGACGCAACACCCTGCTCTGATTCTTAGATGCTTATAGACTCCTAGCTCTTAAAAACAGATTTAGGTGGTCCTGAAGAAAGCTCTGACCGGCAGTAGAATTCTTCTTCCAATTTTGTGCTTTTTACTCCTCGATCTTTGGATCCACTGTCAGACATGTGGCTAAAAAGAAACTCTTAAAAGATAAGATCTTATGTGGATGACACAATACGAAAAGTGTGGTAAATTAAAAGCGAAGTGCTCATTATGGTCCTTGCTCTAAAAGGGAAAATATGTAAATGTACTATGAGAAGTTAGGCCCTGAGCAACATCTCCATCTTGAATAATAGCTGGGACGACCACAAACATCATCTCTAAAATGGGGACAGTATTTAAGTGCTAGTTGTAACAGCATTTGTAACCTGATTATTATTTTTTTTTTAGGATTTATTTGAGGGCGCACAATGCAAGTGGAGGGGAGGGGCAGAAGGAAAGAATCTCAAGCGGACTCCCCACTGGGCGTGCAGCCCAGTATCATGATCTGAGCTGAAATCAAGAGGCAGCCACTCAACTGACTGAGCCACCCAGGTGCCCTAGTAACCGAATTTATTTTAAAGTAGCATATATTCCTAAGGGCTATCAGTTAGAATGTTTCTTGACATAACTTAATGTAAAGCCCATATACTGAAAGTGATGAGGTAATACGGTCTTGGCTGTGTTACTGAACTGTGTTCCCTTCCTATAAAATCATTTTTAAAAAGCCTTACCTCACAGTCCTATACCAAAAAACTTCCCACGGAAAAGCTGAGACCTCTTCAGGTACTGTAACCATTACGGGGCATGCCAGACTGTATTAACTTTACGAGAAGGTCAAACTGATGTCACTAGCCTAACAAACCTAAACCCACCTGAAGACCAACAGTTACTACAGTTCTGCTATAGGAAGGGGTCAAAGTCAGTTATTAGAAATATTATAATTTATTGAATTCTAGAGCAGCTAATCTACCCTCTGCGTTCACCAGTAAGAACAGAAGGAAGATCTGAAGGGTCAAGGACAAGTCTACACTACTGCTGGAACAGCTGTAGGCCACTCTGCGCCTATGGGGCTAATACCCTAACCTACACAGTAATGATCCATTCTGGTTAAAAACAAGAAGTGATTTCTCCTGGGATTCGGAATTTACTCAGCACTGATTGTGCCCTGTGCTCTAGTAAGGCTCTGACCTTACAGAGCCCTCTTCCCACCCTCTCAAGCTAGACTTTGAGATCAGCAGTCCACCCTCGAGGATAGAGAAGGCTGGAGCTCTGGGTAGCAGGAGCCACCCTGGCCCAAACTAAGGAATTCACTCATAATGGAAGGAGGTTCCTCCTTTTCTTTTCACAGGGCTTGCTCCTTTGCTCTCTTGCAGCTAAATTCTTTCTATAGATTGATCCCAGATGAGGAAAAGATGGTTTCTGATAATAAGCATTTCTGTTATGAAAAAAAATGTAAGAGATGAAGACTTGTACCTCAAAACAGAATCACTCACTGCAGTGCCTTCCAGACCAGCCCTAAGCAAACCAAATACCTACACAAGCTGCTAAAGCCCCCAGTCTGGCACAGAGGACGCTTCAAAGCTTATAAAAGGAAACTTGGCCTTAACAGAAGACTACATTTGATCATGGAAACAATATATTTCTCCACTGATATACAATACTATGTGATGCACTGCAAATTTCAGGATGGATTTTCGAGTAAGAGCACAATTTGTAACACAACATCATTTTGGATCACCTCTTCCCATCACCCTTGCTCCACTCTGAGACTCTCCACCACCCCGGGTGTATCCAACGCACACTGAGGAAACAAGACAAGGAAACGGTGTCACAAGCCACGATGGAGCCATCTGCATGCAGTTCTGCCCGGCTTTACCCTCGCTTTCTTTCAATACAGACTCCATTACAATTTGAACCATCTGCAAAGAGTGCAAACAAAACTAAAAAGTATCTCTCTATGATTAGAATATTTTAAAGTCTTCAGAAACTTTCCAGATGTACCTTTGACAGAGCTCCCCCACCCACCACTAGAACCCATCCTTTGCTCCTGTGAGTCCTGCCAGGCTTGTTTAATGGGTGCTCAGTTTTGGTTCTTATTCCTCCTTATTCTTCTTCCTCTTCCTCCTCCTCATCATCATCTTCATCATGGCAGTGTGTAATTTCCTGGGGGGCCAGTGGGAAGAGGTTGGGGGGTTTAATCTCACTAATCGACCGTGTCAATTGGTGCCGCTTGTAGTCAGTATCTTTGAAATCGACCGATGTGCGGTTCCGAGTGGCAAGAGGGGACTCCATCTCATTGATGTCTACATGTGTGTGTTCCACCGTTGACTCATGAGGCATCTAGAACAAAGTCAGAGGTTCAGAAAGCTGGTGGAGTGAAACAGTTTCCTAAATCCTCACCCCTCCTTCTCCTGTGTGTTAGGTGGCTGTGCAGAGGCGTGTCTGATGATCAGAGGCAAAGACCATTCAGATACTGAAGCAGTCTTTCTAGAACTACCTCAAGCTGCCTTTTTCTAGTCCTCTTCTACCCTTAAAACTGTCTAGATCGTTAGAGCCGGAAACAAAAGATGGGGGAGAAGATTCATAATTCACAGTAAACAAAAGTCCTAAACTATAGATTATATATATATATATACACACACACACACACACACATCAGGCACTAATAAGAGAAATACGGTTTTTATATAAATGCTAATAAAAGAGGAACATCTTCCCTAATCAAACTTTTAATGCAGTACGTTGCAGAGTAAAGTTATACTGTAACATTCAGTCTTGATCCTACTTTCTCAGAGATGCCTTTTGTGCAGAAAGAACAGACCCAGGAACACCTGGGTGGCTCAGTCAGTTAAGCATCTGCCTTCGGCTCAGGTCATGATCCCAAGGTCCTGCTCCCTCTGCCTGCACTCTGGACAAATAAAACCTGAAGACATTTAAAAAAAAAAAAAAAAAAAAAGACCCAAACTCTCCTGTGCCACCCCACAAACCTGGTTGCAGATCTCAGTCTTAAGAGTATATCTTAATTATAACTGGCCCAAGACTGTATTAACTCACCAAGACGTGGGCAGCTCTGAAGAGGTAGCTGAACGGATAATACAGCAGGTTGATGAAAGATGCTGCATAGAGATCAGCATATCGCATCACCTGGCTGGCAAAGAGGGTCTGCCGGGAGCCACTGCGAAACAGGCTTCCCATCATCCCATAGCACATGTCCATGTCATGAGTTACTTTCTAAAACACAAAGGATTGAATTCAAATATTTACTGAGTGCCAGCTATGTGCCAACCCTTATATAACAGAAGAACTATAAAAGAAGAAAAACTTGATCTTCCAAGTTTTCTCCCAAATCCCATTTGGATACCTTAATACGTCTCTGGATGGAACTAATGTCTGGGCGCTCGTTGCTGCTGCTATCAAGATGCCTGGAGATGAAAAGAAAACTCCACTAAAAATCTCTAGAAAAGATGTCTCTTACATCTACATAACTCCCAAAGAGGTAGAGGAGTTTTAGGGAAGAAATTTTTGTTTTGAAAATGCAGAACTTACTTGTAGAGTTCAGCCAAGAAAATATCCAAGCTCTGAAGCTCTTCAAAAAGTGCTAAAGTTTGGAAGGAAAAGAAAAATGTTTTAAGTAAAAACATTCAGTTTATAACTGCTACTAGAACTACATTAAAAGGCTGCAGAAAGGGGCGCCTGGGTGGCTCGGTTTGTTAAGCAACTGCCTTCAGCTCAGGTCATGATCCTGGAATCCCGGGATCGAGTCCCACATCAGGCTCCCAGCTCCACGGGAAGTCTGCTTCTCCCTCTGACCTTCTTCCCTCTCATGCTCTCTCTCACTCTCTCTCTGAAATAAATAAATAAAATCTTAAAAAAAAAAAAAAAAAGGCTGCAGATAGGATGGAAAAGTAAAGCTACAGGTGAGTGTACAAAATGACTTCCTTCTCCTGCTTCAGGAAAACCCACTCCTGCCCTGTATGGGATCTGGCAGCAGATGAAAGCCATGATTTCTTCTTTAACTGCTTTTCCTCCTATTTCAACATTGCTGGCTACAACTCTCCAAGTGAACAGAGACTCTGAGCTTACAAAATGCTAATTCATGTGCCATCTCTGGTGTGTAGCAAACATGTTAGCCGTCCCATTTTCAGATCAAAGAATGAGGAGTAAATGAAGTGTCTGGAGTCTAGGAAATAGAACCAAATCAACTAGATCTATAGAATTTCCTAGGTGGAAAGTTGGAAATGGGGATGAAAAGCTAGCCAGAGAATGCCACTAAGGACAAGCAACAGCCAGTATCTGTTGCATGCTTTTGAGATGTTCCAGTCTTTCTCAACCTGGCTTTTCCAAAGAGAATTAAGCCCTAATGGATTTACTGTATATAACAAATTTTATCATTTGGGGGAGAAATGAAAATCATACAAATCAATTTCTCGGTTCTGTGGCTTAGATGAGGAACCATGATTGTTACTTGTATCTTCTTTATACACATATTACACCCCAGTTAAGTCTGAATGAAGTAGGTATTATCCTCATTTTCACATCTGAGGAAACTAAAGCACAGGGTGTTCCAGAAACTTCTAAGGGTGTGAAGATATTAAGTAGTAAAGCTGGGGTCAGTACCTGAAGCAGTACCTTTCTGCATGCTGTGGGTGACTAGCTGGAGAGCTTACATGTCAAACACCTTTACATAACTAGACCTACACCTCAATTCAGCATACAGTTCAGAGAATACAATTTGGCCTCTTTCTCAGAAGAGCAGAAAAAAAAAAAGAGAAAGAGAAAAGACCTATTACCACTCAGCCATCAATGCCCCCAAATCACTGATACAGACTCATGACAGAGAGACTGGAACTAGAAGGTGTGGTTAGAAAATATGGGACCAGAGAGGAAAGTGGAATTCACAGCTTAGTTGTTACAGTAATATAACTCAGGATAGCAACATTCTGTGCTTAACTAGGAAGGAATTCAAGAAGGCTGAACAAGATAACCTCCCCTATTTCCTCAACTTCTGGAGTTCTATACCACACCTGGCTAGAGGGAAGTATTCAAATATCTTGGGACTACCTCTGCCCTTTTCTCCCCACAAAGTAATGAGTTCATTAAAGAGGACTGATACACAGCTGGCCCTTAGGATATAAAAGTAAGAGTAATGGCTCCTTACCACTCTTATCAGTCCAGACATGGAGCTCCTGTGCAAGTTCAGGTATCACCAAGAAAGTTCGCCACCCTTGCCGTTTCTTTGATTTTAAAATGTCTCCAAAAATGTGATCTCCAATATATAAAATGTCTTTGCCCTTGGCTCCCAACAGATCGCATACTGTATCTGATGAACCTGAACCAATGGAATGAAAAATGGGAAAACAAAAATGTCTCCACATTAAAAACCAGCACTTTAGGTACCATAACCATTAAATACTGTACAAATTTTATTCTTATGCAAGGAACAGACTAGGAAAAGGGCTCACCTTTCTTAAAGACCCACCACTATTTTTCTTTCATCACTCCTTTTATTGCCTCTAAGGCAAGGCCTTCAGTTCCACTGTGTGAACCAGGCCTCTCAGTTACCAAATCCAAGAGCAACAAAATGTCTCAGCTTTAGTGACTATAACCCTCCTAAAGTACCACCACCATTTTCTCATCACAGATCTGACAATGTGGCTTTGTTCAACTGTTTCTCAGAGCAACAAAATCTGCATATCTGTGTCCTTAAGGGCTCCCTGAGGATCCCTTTGAGAACTGCCTCAAATAGGGAAAAGGATGAGGAAAATTGATCTTTTTAGGAAAATCAAAGACTCATCAAGTTGGGGCACCTGGGTGGCTCAGTTGGTTAAGCCTCTGCCTTTGGCTGGGGTCATGATCTCAGGGTTCTGGGATCAAGCCCCGCGTCAGGCTCCCTGCTCAGCAGAGAGTCTGCTTCTCCCTCTGCCCCTGCTCATGCACGCACATGCTCTTCTTTCTCAAGCAAATCTTCAAACCAAGCCAAAAAAACCCCACAAAACTCATTAGGTCATACTAACAGCTTCTCAAACCCATTCTCCCCAACTCCTTTTGCGTGAGTAGGTGACCGAAGCATTTACCTCCAGCAGACTTTATCTTAAGGATGCTAAAGAGTATGGGTGGCACTATGCCAGGAGAACACCAAAGCTTCCACAAAGGAGTCTGAACAATGACTTTAAAGGGAAATCTGTGACCCACCTCCTGAGTAGACAATGCCATGCTGTAAGGGGCCTGTGTAGGTACCAATTTTCAGCTTGCCAGTCTTCTGTGAGGAGAGAAGATGGGACTTTGTAATAATTTATTGTTCAGTCACAATTGCCACCCAAAATGTGATCTGGATAAGCAGCCATTAAATGAAGAGCACTTCTGAATTATACTCTTTGGGGTTTATTTGGCTCTCTCAATTAAGATGTTTAAAACTTAGATTAAATTAAAAATAAAGATATGGCTAATCAGTTAAACATACCTGTTTCCTTACGAAGAAAAAGAGTAGGGAAAGGAGAAATATGAAGGACAGGGGCTAGCAGACAGATCACCCTCTCAACTTACAGTATCCACCTGGCGTAGTACTGTGCCTTCTCCAAAAAAGAGTGGCTTCCGTGCATCTACCAAGATCAGGTCAAAGTAGGACTGCCATGGTCGATGGGAACTCCCAGGCTGATGAAGATGAGAAAGAGAAGAAGCCAAAACATCACTCCTAACCTTGAGGCACTAGTATTTAATCTCATTCAGATGTAAGGAATGTAGACCTCTTAAGTATACCCAGAAAATTCCACTCTTCTGTTAAAAACATTGTGTTCTATTACAAGCCACATTCTTTTGGAAGCAAGCAAGGTAAAAACATAAATTAACACATTTTAAATCATTTTATCTACTAATTTTTTCACAGCAACTTAACATATGAAGGAAAAGTGCTCACACTCTGAAATGGGCTAACAGAGGCACAAAGGGGACAAGGACAGATGCAAATTAATACTCAAGAGAGATTTAAGAAAGAGGCAGATCTGAAGTATACAAACTAACATGGAACTACTACTAGCAAATTTTACTGGTCATGTTCTCAGAATAATGGCTCATATTGCAGGCTTATCACAGCACTAACCTAGAAGTTACGCCCATTAACATTATTTCCATCCTGAAACAGAACCATGCTATTAAAGTTTTAAGGTCAAACTGAAGAGCAATGCATACTATGCTTTTGGGTGATCTCAAAACAGATTTACTGATATTTACTCAGGCCTAGTAGTAAAATCCCTCAAGTATGTGACTAAGTTGCAATGAGTTTTCCTTAAATCTAAGTGTAGTCCTACTGCAAGAATAAAGACTTCTCTGCTAAAGAGCAAAGCTAACTGTTCTCTTGGCACAGAACTCAGCAATAACTAAGGCCAGTATCCAGAAGTTGTCAAGAATATATTTCTTTTCTGTTTCCTTTAATCAGATATCTTCCTCAACCTGAAAATTCTGATCTTTGCCACACAAACTTAACAATTCTACATAATGTTATTCTGATCCCATCCCACTCAATAACACAAATATCTCTCCCTTTTATTTGTTTACCTGGTTTTCAAAACTCTAGCAATGTTATACTAGCTCCTGCATTACTTCTAACGTTAATGAAGATTTCTAGATGATTTCTGACAATTCCCTTACTCTCAATATTCCAAGATGACTAAGTGTATTCATTATTACTAAAAGCAATGGTCTATTAAGTTATATATAGTACCTTGGGGCCATGTGGGAAATCAAACAGGTAAGTCATAATTTTCTGGAAAAAAAAAAATCCAAGATAAGGTCCATATACTACTTTTGCAAAAGATACAAAGCACCTTAAAAAAAAAAATCGAACCCAAGTTTTTCATGAGACATGTCTTTTTCAATAAAGGACTCATCACGTTCTTGTTTCCTCTAAGTTTATGAAACCATAACAGCTGAAGCCAGAAATTAATGCTTCATCAAACAAACAAAAGCGGACATTGTCGGTAAGACACAGGCTTCTTCTGGGATGTATCTTTGTATACTTCATCCACACACCCTTACCCAATTCGCCTGGAGGGCTGGAACATACATTTGGAATGGTATCTGAGGTAAGGGCACTGAGAAAACTACTGACTCATATGGAAATAATATACCTTAGCCTCCTAACTATTGTTCCTAGATTAACCAAGCCAATGAGCCATTAGATGTGTTGGCTTTGTAAGATTGCTTACTCCAGATCACTTTTCTAAAACAAGATTTTATATAAAATGAATTGGGCAGCATGGAACTGCCTGCTAGTACTATAAACTTGTAACTGGCTTAGCAAAAATAAGATGAGGGCAAGGAGTTAAAGCAGCTTTTCTACATGCTTTAACGATGGCAAAAAAAAAATTTTTTTTAAGTTATACGGTAGTAAATTTTGATGGCTAAGAGTCAAAACATCTTTGCACCATCTACTGCTGTCTGGCTCCCAACAGCAGGGAGGGCATTTACACATGTACAATAAATAAATGTATGACTTCTCAAACTTATATAAATGCTGCACCACAGAGACACAGAAGCCATTTTAATCAGCACAAATGTTTTAAATAACCTCCAAATTAAAACCTTCAAGTTAGCCAACTGTAATCAGGGAAAATAGCCAAATGAAATATTGAGAAAAATCTGAGAACCACTCTGATGTAGCCCTTATACTGTAGAAATTTTTTCACTCTGCTCTCAAAATGAAATGGCAAAAAACTACTCTTACTTAACAAACTACTGTCCTCAGTATCTTCACAGTTCTTTAGGCCAAAATAATTCTTCCGTATAGACAAATAGGAATATTAAGCACTTACATCAGTATATTTATAGTCACTGTTGGTGGCAAGAAACACTTTCCCTACTTCCTTCATTCGGCTCAGAAGCAAAGGCAGTTTTCCCTGCAATGAAATATGATTATGAGTGAAACCCTAAAACACAAATACATACTCATTTACACTTGGACTTTTGTCCACTGGAATAAGAACAGAAGATGCCCTTCGAGGGTTGGTTCGTTTCAGAATTTTCTATTTAAAAGACCACATTAGGGGCGCCTGGGTGGCTCAGTGGGTTAAGCCTCTGCCTTTGGCTCAAGTCATGATCTCAGGGTCCTGGGATCAAGCCCCATGTCGGGCTCTCTGCTCTGTGGGGAGCCTGCTTCCCCCTCTCTCTCTGCCTACTTGTGATCTCTCTCTCTGTCAAATAAATAAAATCTTTAAAAGACCACATTATCACTATGCATGAATTAAGTATTGATATATATAGTATACATGGTATATATAATGTGTAGGTTTATTTATAAAATTATACAGATGATATGCTTATTAAAAACACCTTGGGGGGGCGCCTGGGTGGCTGAGTGGGTTAAGCCTCTGCCTTCGGCTCAGGTCATGATCTCAAGGTCCTGGGATCAAGCCCCGCATCAGGCTCTCTGCTCAGTAGGGAGCCTGCTTCCTCCTCTCTGTCTGTCTGACTCTCTGCCTACTTGTGATCTCTGTCTGTCAAATAAATAAATTTAAAAAAAAAAAACACCTTGGGGGGGCGCCTGGGTGGCTCAGTGGGTTAAAACCTCTGCCTTCGGCTCAGGTCATGGTCTCAGGGTCCTGGGATTGAGCCCCACATCGGGCCTCTCTGCTCAGCGGGGAGCCTGCTTCCCTTCCTCTCTCTGTCTGCCTCTCTGCCTACTTGTGATCTCTCTCTGTCCAATAAATAAATAAAATCTTTAAAACAAAACAAAACAAAACACCTTGGGGGACCTGACTGGCTCAGTAGAGCACACAACTCTTGAGCTCAGGGATGTGAATCTGAGTCCCCGACTGGGTGTAGAGATTACCCCAAAAAAAAATTTTTTTTTTTTTTTTTAATAAAAACGAAAACATTTCTACCCTCCTTGTGTCTGCCTCAGGAAAGAGTTTAAATTACCTTGTAGTCTCAAAGTACATGAATGAAGTATGTAAAGGGTCAGGAAAAGCTGATTTTAAATATTCATGTTAGAGAGAGAATGCAAGCACAAGCACATGTACAAACAGCAGAGGGAGAGGGACAAGCAGATTCCTCCAAGCTCCATCCCACGCCCCTGAGATCATGACCTAAGCCAAAATCAAGAGTAAGCCGCTAACCAACTGACCCACCCAGGTGCCCCAGGAGGAGCTGATTTTAAACATCACCAGCAAAATATATGGAGAGTCTAAGACATAGCTTCACCAAGTATACTTTTGTTTTATAAAACATCTTGCAGAATGAAATGCCATATGCAGGATGCAACCTAGAAATGCCCAAACCCATCTGCAGATACATGAGGAAATTCCAACTCCCAGCCTGACCAGAAGGAAAAGCATCTCTTTTCCATCTCTTACAGTAAATAGGTTCCTTCTCTCAAATTCTCCTAGACCTCTCCTGAACCCCTCAGTGTTCTCTCTTGAAACAACAGAGTAGAAGTAGAAGTAGAGGGTAAATAGGAGGTACAGACTGAAAACAGTAAGAAATCTGTACCAAAGTACCTCAAAGAAATACTGCATTCTGTTACTCTTACTCTGTGAGAAAAGGAAGAAGTATCTCATCTTGGAGCTATGTATGTTTCCTTTTTATTTTAAAATAATTCCCACGATGCCTGGTTGGCTCAGCTGGTTAAGCATCTGCTTTCAGCCCAGGTCATGATCCCAGGGTGCTGGGATGGAGTCCCACACATCAGGCTCCTTGCTCAGTGGGGAGCCTGCTTCTCCAACTGCCTGCTACTCCCCCTGCTTATGCTCTCTCTCTGACAAATATTTTTAAAACTATAAAATAAAAATAAGATAAAATAATTTCAGACATAAGAGTGCCCAGGTGGCTGAGTTGGTTATGTGGCTGACTTTTGGTTTTGGCTCAGGTCATGATCTCAGGGTTGTGGGATCAAGTCCCAGACAGGGCTCCATGATCAGAACAGAGTCGTCTCAGGACTCTCTCTCCCTCTCCTACCTCCTCTGTTCCTCCCCCCAGCTTGTGGGCACAAACTCTCACTACTACCACAAACAAACAAAATCTTCAAAAATAATTCCAGACTTAAAGAAAAGTCGGGAAAATAGTACATTCAGTATATTCTTCATCTAGCTTCCCTTAATATTCAGATCTTACATAAACATAGCACAATGATCAAAACTAAGAAATTAACATTGGTACAATTCTATTACCTAAACTACAGATTTTAAAAATCTTTCAAGAAATCTTAAAAGCTTTCCTCATTATTCCCTATTGATTTAATTTAAATAATGGTCACATATATATACATTTTTTAGGTTACCTAGTGCTCTGATTATGATTTGGATCACATTCAGGTGTGACCTGTGGCCTTACTCCTTACTAACTGTATGAACTTGGGCAAGTTATATAACCTCTGTTCCTCAGTTTCTTTAACTATACAGCAGAGGTAACAATACCTACTCTCGGGGTTCTATGGAAGATTAAATGGCATATAATCACTTAGTACAGTGATGCGCACACAGTAACTACTCTACCTGCTATTATCATTAGAGCTAAAAGGATAAATGAAATACTAGGTCTTCTTGCCTATGAACAAATAGGAAAAACTGTACTAGGACCTATGTTCTGGCTGAAAATTCCTGGTGATTATACTTCACACATATTATATCCAGACAAAGAAGTATCTTCCTTTGTCCATTTCATTATAAATAGGCTTGTTATTCATTTCCGTTATTTGCAAATCTACTTTCCCCTTTATTACTTACATCTTTGACTACATACTTCTCAAGATTTTCAACCGTCTTTTCCTTAAGGGAGCCCTAGGGGAAGGAAAGAAAAAAAAAACTCAGTTTTTAACAGTTTATAAGAAAAATTATGTCTACTATCAACTCAAATGCATTTCTTAAGTATTTACCAAAATGGAAAAGTAGATACACTAGAGAAGGCCATGATAAAGCAGCAGATGTGATTTGCTGGACTCTGCCTCCAAAATGTATTTAAAATCTAAAACTATTTTTATTTTGAACTGGAAATCTAAAGGAATTTCATATTTTATTCAGTACAATTTATAGTAAATGTAATATTAGTGTTACTAGTCAAGCAGGAGGTATCTGGGAAAAAAAGCCCATAATCATCCTCAAAGAGTAGGGTTAAGTATAATCTTAACACTAAAATCACTTCTAAGTTTGGGAAATGTAAACCGAAATAAAAGCTAGAAGGCAAGCACCGTCACTAAGGAAAGATCAGCATTACTTTTGAAAGCAGGACAGCCAAAGACAAGAACAAAAATATTCTAGACAGCTGTCACTAGGGGGCAAATCCAATTTTTTCTTTTTAATGGAGGAAAAATTCTGCTGTATTTGCACTTGCAAATGTAACATCAGACCATAAAACCCATGCCATTGAGTGAACAGGTGAAACAGTAGCTCCTAGGTACCTTGTAATGAACCCAGTCGACAGCATCTCTTACATCCTGGAACATACTTCGGTAAGACATGAAGAGGTCCCCATCTTTAAATCCTGTTTCACAGCTATACAAAGATGAAAAGAACATGACAGGGAATCCAAAAGAGAGTAAATAAGATGAACGTCAAACACTGCCCTGGGGACCCAAAGGTTCAATTATCACATGGATAAAGGCTGTGGCTAATTAGGAAAATAATTACTCCCTCATGAAAATCCATTCTGACCACCAGAGAGGAGTACAGTATTCAATGGAATACAATAATTGTGAACAAATAAAATGTGATAGAATAATATCCTGAAGTGGAAGCTAAAAGGTCAGTTCCAGGGGCGCCTGGGTGGCTCAGTGCAGTGGGTTAAAGCCTCTGCCTTCGGCTCAGGTCATGATCCCAGGGTCCTGGGATGGAGCCCTGCATTGGGCTCTCTGCTCAATGGGGAGCCTGCTTCCTCCTCTCTCTTTCTTTGCCTACTTGTGATCTCTGTCTGTCAAATAAATAAATAAATAAATAATCTTTAAAAATAAAAGGTCAGTTCCAAAAATACCATGTTCTTTCATTCATCACTTTCAAGAAACAGGTTCCCATCAAAGAAACGTTTAAAACTTAAAATCAGTAATTTAGGTTCTCTTCATCCTGACTTTTCTGACGTTGTCTCTTGGTAAAGGTATGGCCTATTTTCTATTTAACTTTGTGACTTAGTGCTCCACCAGATTTAGTGCCTTGAAGTAGATAAGGCCTGGACAGGATAAGAAGTTAGCAAACTATGACACACATGGCTAAACTTTTAGCAGTGGTTATACAATTCCCCCTAAAAAAGGAGAGAATAATTTGTTCCAGACTTAAATACAATTTTACTTCAGGGAGGATAAGCCATATTCACTCCTCAATCAAATCTCATTGGGCCTGGATGGCTCCTGGGCTGCTGCTGTGAAATGAGTTGGGGGTTTCAGTGTAATTCTGCTTGGACAGATAATCATCACACAAACCTCCCACTCAGTTGTCACAATTAGCACCTCTGCTGGCCGTCTTCATTCCCAGGAGAAGCCAATCAGAAGTGGTCCCTTCCAAACATGGCTGCAGCACACTGGCAAGGAGAGGGGCCGTGTGGGAGCTGAGAGCCTGCATGGAGCTGCTGCTGCTGTCCCATCTCTCGGGCTGGCAATGTGGCATCTCTCACTAGCACTAAATTCACTTCAGAAAAGCAGAAAAGACCTACAATGGCCAGTTCTCTAAAACCCTATACATTAATTTCAAAAAATCAATTGGAAAAATAAAGTTATATCATATACATACCTGGTATATCTAGGACAATTAGTAAAAAAATCTACAAGGCAGGCCAACAGGTAGGTCTCTGAAAAATGAAGAAGAGATATTCATAAATGAAGAATAGATATTCATAGATAAGCTATAAGTGAGATAATCTGAAGTGATCTCATTGTCTCCCTTGGACAAAGACAAATGACCATGAAAAGAAGGGAAAGCATCCGTAATAAATAAGCACGGGGAATGAGTCTACCTGGTAGATTGAAAAGTGTGTTCAGAATGTAAAATCTTTCTGTGTCATCTCGTTGGATAAATTTATTTGGATACTGCTCTCTAGTTTCCGGCCTGAAAGAAAAAAAAACTTTAACTGACATTCAAGAAAAGAACATTGTCAATAGCTATGAGAAATATGCAACTTTCAAAACTTTATTCAAATATGTTGGTGGCTCTATTCAAGGAAAGGTTCTAAATATTATATATGAGTAGCTCAGGTTCCAGCCCTTTAAGTTCTCAGTCTGGTAAGGGAGGTGAGTCACATACACAATTATCACCGGGTAAAAAAATCACAACTGCCACAAGAAAGGCGCAGAGAGCTATGAGAAAATGGAGGAAGAGGTGACCATTTCAACTACATGGTAGGAAAAAAGTGAACGCAGGAATGAGGAGAGGAAAGTCTAGGAAGGATTCATGAAAAAGGTGGTAACAGGAGCTGGTCCTTAAAGGCTCGGCAGATCAATTCATGAACTAGTCCAACTGGAGAAGAGCGAGGGGAGCAGAGGAAAATAAAACTAGAGAGATGAATTGAGGCAGATCATGCTGTTGTTATTTTTCATTCAGGGGCAACAGAGTGCCACTGATAGGCTTTGGTATTTTTTTGGGTTTTTTGGTCTGTGTTTGGTTGGTTTTTGCCACTGACAGTTTTTAAGCAAAGGGATAAAACTATCAGAGCAGAATTATAAAAATATTCAACTAGTAATGGTTTTAGGATAAAAAGTAGAAAGAAATGTGATTACATTGCAAAAGTGGCTACAAATTCTTCCTATGCATTTTAATGTCTGACTTTGCAGTTCCTCTGATTAAGAGGTTCGGTCTATTCCTCCGTCCTCAAATACAGGCCTGAGTAGCAGCGACAGGGATCCAAGCAGAGGCTTGGAAAACACTTGCATATTGGGGTTTGCCTCCTCTTGCTGCACTTGCACCTCTGAGACTGAGTGAATGAGCGGTATAACCTGCTGGAAGATAAAACACTACACACAGAAATGAGGCACTCCAGCCACAGGCTGCCAAGTGCCAGACATGTGAGTGAGGCGCTGTCAGACCAGCAGAGCAGCCCCAGAATTGCCCAGATGACTCTCAGAATTTTGAGCTAAATAAAACGGGCACTGTTTTAAGCCACTAAGTTTTCAAGAAATTTACTATGCACCAAAAGCTAACTGACACAAAGGACTGGGAAATCAGGTAAGTGGTTATTGCAATTGTCCAGATGAGAGCAGTGGTTTCTGTCCTAGAGTGGTGGCACATTAATGCTTAAAAGGGAAGCATTAATCATGAGAGACTGCCAAGGTAAATCAACGAGACCAGGCAACTGGCTGTGGCAGATGAGCGACATTGAGTCAGAGATGATGATGCTCATAGGAAGGTGCCTCTGAGAGGGTGGTGGTGCCCTTAAGAGAAATATGAAAACTGGGTAAGAAGTAGATGTAAGAGGAATTCTACTTTGGATACATTAAGTTCAAAGTAAACAGATTTTTGTAGGCAATTAGTAATAAAGGTCAAGAACTTAAAACAGAGATTCAGACTTCAGAGAACTGGGGTCACCTATACACAGGTAACAGATGAAGTCACGAAGACTGTTACAGTAGATGAGATCACTTGCAGTGCAGCGAGGTGGGGGGGAATAGACCCATGGAGACATTAAGGAGCAAAACGGAAAAAAGTTGTTAGAGATGCCCAAGAACCCTGGAGAGTAAGAGAAGGAAGGGGATAGAATTAATAAACAATAACAGTACAAAGAAACCTAAAAACAGAAAAACTAAAATTTAAAAAGGCACAATTCTCAGGGCACCTGGCTGGTTCAGTGTGTGTACAACTCTGGATCTTGGGGTTTTGAGTTCGAGTCCCATGTTGGGTGTAGAGTGTGCTTAAAAATAAAATATTTTAAAAATGCACATTTCTCACAATGAGTATATAGAGATAACTAATCTAAATAAAGGTCATCAACTTTAAAGTTCCTATCAGAGTAATCTGGGTAAATTCCTACTTGGGTCTGTTAACTACCAGTGGCATAAACTCTAGTTATGAATATAAAATCATATTAGCTTCCTGGCTTAGTCACCCTTCTGAAATAAGAGTTCCCAGTAAGGAATAACTTAGTAGAATACCTCATTTTCTAGCCTTCTAAGATTTTCTATAATGAAAATTAAGGTGGAAGGGAATAGTAATGATATGCTTTCCTCAGTCAGGTTTAGTAAGATGACACTGTCTTCTTGGATATACTTTACTATTCCCTCCACTGTTAGAGTAATTCCTTTACATAAGGATAGTTAACAGTTATTTATTAGGCAATTAGAACCCAAACTGACTTAGAAATATAGCTAGCAATTACATTTTGTTTAAATTAAGTGTCAAATCAGGCTAGCATATATTTAAAATAAAGAAGGAAGGAATGCTAGACTTGGAAGATGGAAGGAAAATAGTGACAGTACAGAGTACTGCTAACTTTCTATGATTTGCAGAATAAAGATTTGATCTCAATATTATCCTACTCTAAAACTTTAAAGGCCTTTGCCTTGTCCAAAAAAGAGGCCCCAACTCATTGGCAAGGTAGGTAAGGTTATGCCTCCGGCAGCCCTAACCTCCCTTCTAGCCTTGTCTACCAGTACGCTTCATAGCTCACTTTCCTTCAACCTCTCCTTTTCCACAGGCTTTTCCTTTTGACTCTGGAGACAGTACAGTGCGTGTTGTTTGAATGATTCTGCATTACCCACAAGTGACTTATTTTTGAAACAATACTAAATGTACTTCCAGGGTGGCTCAGTGGGTTAAAGCCTCTGCCTTCGGCTCAGGTCATGATCTCAGAGTCCTGGGATCGAGCCCCGCATCGGGCTCTCTGCTTGGCATCGAGCCTGCTCCTCTCTCTCTGCCTGCCTCTGCCTACTTGTGACCTCTGTCTGTCAAATAAATAATAAATAAAATCTTAAAATAAATAAATAAATAAATAAATGTACTTCTAAAGGAACTATTTGGAAACTTTATCGGTTTATTTGAGGAAAGAAATGTCTGTGGATCCTGAGTTAGTAAATCTAACTGCAATACAAATTGATAGAACTTCCCTTCCTTTTCTTCTCAAACTACCCCTCCCCGCAACACAAAAACCCCTTTTCAGACATTAATAAATACAACCTCAGTTTATCTTCATTGGGATTTTGAATTATGGTACAATATCCACATATAAAATAGCTTAGCTTGCTAGCATTATTTGCAATAGCTTCGCATTCTAAATCCTGTCTCCTGATATTCGTGAATCTTGAACAAACCCCTCATGAGAGGAACAGTGAATGAAAGGCAGCGGGGCACCTGGGTGGCTCAGTGTTGGTTAAGGCTCTGCCTTCAGCTCAGGTCATGGTCTCAGAGTCCTGGGATCAAGCTCCACATTGGGCTCTCTGCTCAGCAGGGAGCCTGCTTCCCCCATCTCTCTCTGCCTCTCTGCCTACTTGTGATCTGTCAAATAAATAAATAAAATCTTTTTAAAAAAATTTTTTAAAAAAGAAAAAAGAAGAAAGGCAGATATAATCACTGGCCTGCCAATGTGTCAAAGTGGGGGGGGTTACTTCACACTGTTCTTACTATGTATACTTGGAAATCTTCGAGGTGGAAAATGTGGAAAAGTCTTTTATCAGATGCTTCACTTCCAAATAGGGCATTGCTGTGACTTCAGATTTAAAGGATACTCTGGTACAGTCACAAAAAGTATTTACCAAAGAGATATTGTCTCTTTAAAAATTTCAATGTGGACCCTGTGGTTTTTACTACTTTACCTTTGAGAATAACATATAGAAGAGTTATGAGAGACTGACATATAATCTGTTACGGTTTTAAGAGTTGCTCCATCCCTATTATAGTGTCAGTAGTAAATTAGGTAGTATAATAGTGGAGAAAATGTACAATTGTCAAGCCACAGTGAAAGAGAGTGACAAACTGTGGTACTGTGATTTTTTTTTTTTTAAAGATTTTATTTATTTATTTGACAGACAAAGATCACAGGTAGGCAGAGAGGCAGGCGGAGAGAGAGGAAGGGAAGCAGGCTCCCTGCTGAGCAGAAAGCCCGATGCGGGGCTCGATCCCAGGACCCTGAGATCATGACCTGAGCCGAAGGCAGAGGCTTTAACCCACTGAGCCACCCAGGTGCCCCGGTACTGTGATTTTTAAAGAAAACATTGGGATGTTTCACCAGAACAGCAGACACTAAATTTTATCTGCTGTTTACTAGGGTGGGAAGTCCAAATTAGTGAGAATAGTGGAAATACACTGGTTATTAAAATAAAGCTTACTCTTACTTGTTTAAATATTATCACCCTTATTCATTTTTAACCCATGCTTTTAAAAATTTTAATCATGTGACCAAATATCTGAAGCTACTCATTAGATTAAAAAATAATATATTAGCTATTAAAAATCTTAGTCATTTACACTGTTTAGTTTTAAATTTTTCAAAGCACTTTTATATACATACCTCTTCTGAGCAGCTACCTGAGAACTGTATTAAAAAGGAGAAAATAAAAATCTTAGAATATCAAGTAAGTCAAAGCCACTTCAGTTCTTTTTGGGCAAGTTTCAAGATTAGCTTTGATGGATGCTGTATATTTAGAAACCACTTAATTTACACAAAATGCAATGCTAACTATATATATAAGTCAGTTTGGGTCCTAACTGCCTGACAAATAAATGTTAAGTATGCTTATGCAAAGAATTATTCTTTAATGATGAGGGAACAGGAAAGTATATTACATCTAGGGAGACAAGGTCATCCTCATATTGTTTCACTATAAAAACAGTAGAGAGAGGCTAAAGGTTCTCTATACTCACCCTCTTATGAAGTTAAATCCATGTGCACAGACCAAAAGGTTTCCATAGGCATCAACTTTCAAAAGATTTCCATATAGTGTGTCAAAAACAAGTCCCCTATGTGAAAATGAAGACATCATCAGTAATCCAAAAATAATACAGGCAACAATCTTATGTAGTGTTATTACTCAATCATTATAAACCAATGTCATCCTATTCAAGCTTTATGACAACTCAACCATGTCCCCAAAACAATATATTCCCAGAGGCTGAAGTGAATGAACAAATTCTTTTTTTTTTAAGATTTTATTTTTATTTATTTGTTAGAGAGAGCGCGAGCGAGCACAGGCAGACAGAGAGGCAGGCAGAGGCAGAGGGAGAAGCAGGCTCCCCGCAGAGCAAGGAGCCCGATGTGGGACTGGATCCCAGGACGCTGGGATCATGACCTGAGCCGAAGGCAGCCGCTCAACCAACTGAGCCACCCAGGCGTCCCGAATGAATAAATTCTTATAAACTAAACCCAGAGCAACTAAAAAATATTTACTCTGTCCAAATAATCACAAGTGTTTTCTGTAAGAAATAAGAGCTTAAACAAGGTATGAACTATTTCTCTTAATACAGTGGTTCCATTCTAAAAGAGTCTTTTAATTTGTTTGGACAAATGAGCTGGCTTATATTTCCCTCTAATAGATGCTATATATGGGACATATATGATGGGATCTCAAACACCATCTTTCTTAATCTTAAATCTTCCCTATCAAATCCAAAAACACAAACTGCCAAGAAGGCTCCTGATGACCAAGTGAAATGCATGATAGTAAAGCATGTACCTGCTCTCCAAGAGCAAAAGGTAGGAGTATCTGTGATGACTGCCCATAAGTTTTTTTTTTCTTAAGATTTTTATTTATTTGACACACAGAGAGAGAAATCACAAGTAGGTAGAGAGGCAGGCAGAGAGAGGAGGAAGCAGGCTCCCCGTTGAGCAGAGACCCCGATGCGGGGCTCGATCCCAGGACCCTGAGATCATGACCTGAGCCGAAGGCAGAGGCTTAATCCACTGAGCCACTCAGGTGCCCCTGCCCATAAGTTTTAATCATCTTTCTCCTTTCTCATAAATAGATCTTCAGTAACAAACTAAGCTCAATTCAAGAACACAAAATATACAGTGCACAAGAAAAGTCCATGGTAATTTTAGGATCAACATCAACCAAAGAAAACATGACTAGGAACAAACCAAAGAATCTTTTTTGGTTCTTTTCTTTGAAGGTGGGCATGGTAAGAGATGCATTTCGAATTATTAATCTGGGGGATAGAAGGAAGGATTTTAATCCAAAAAAACCTTGAAAAATTACCTGGTAGGGAATGTAGAATCATAAGCAAAGCTGAGCAGTTCCTGAGGGTAGCCAATAGAAACTAATCTCTCCACAGTAAGCTCAAAGCCAAGGGACTCATACTCCGGGGACTTGTACACTGTACAAAGAAGAGGTTCTCATTATAATAATAGTCAATGAAAACAAAGGGCAAATGAGTGAATTCCTACTCTTTCTCAGCTCTTCCCTCTTCCTAAATATTCCATTTTCTTCTACCTCAAACTCCATGTTTTGTACTGCCCCAAAAAGCCACAGAACTCAACTGCTGGTCTGTGGAAACAGATCATTATTTTCATAGGAGTTAAGAGTAACAAGACAAATTACCAGACATTTCAGAATAATTCTCTCATTTTTTAGGAAACTTAACATTTTTCCCTTTATCTGTTCTTTCATGCCCACAATCCAAAGGAAGAAAAAGGAACTAATATGCACAGCTGTGATATTAACCAGGTTGAGAGGTCTATATATGTTGAAGGCTTCACTGATGTGTACAATTGGTATAGGAATTCTTCAAAATGAGCTTAAAAAAAAAA
>RCUC01001388.1:0-21314 GCA_003697995.1 Taxidea taxus jeffersonii | reverse complement strand
GCTTGTGGAACCTGTCATGATGGATAGTCAGTCCTATAGATCAATCAGGAATCCACTAGCAAGGTGTCACCATCCAGGTAATATCTGGAGTCAAGTCTCACCTAAGGAGATATATAATTTCCTCCTGATGTCACACCCAGGTAGCCCTAGAGACCCAGCAGCCACTGCGTCAGCATTGAGTTTACTAGTACTATAAATAGGTATTATACTAATCAGGCTAAATCCAAGTTAAGTATGAAACTAAGAAAGCCTTCCACTCCCTAATTCATTGGCTACAGACACTGTTCAGGTGAATCTACAGCCTTTCTTCAAGAGGACATCATCCAGGAAATCAGCATGGCAAAATTTGCAATGAACAATGAAAGCAGTGTCCCATAATGTTTAAGAACCACTGAATAGCCTATGGTCACCTTTGCCAAGATTATTCAGATTCCCTGAAAGCAGAAGATGTATGTAGAGTTTTAATCCCAACAAGTCAACCCAGAACTCCCAGAACTCCCAGAACTAGGAGCTTTGGAGTTAGGTCATTATCCAAGTGCAAAAGTGCCTTTGAGGCCAGCAGTCATGGAGGATATCACTCATTAACCAGTGATTCCAACCTAGAGAAGGGATATTAGAATTCCCGTGCACCCCAGACATTGATTCTGCTAATGATGAGGTTGTGACATATTTTTTAGGTGTGCTGAAATAAAGAACGGTTTAGAATTATTACATAGTCAGCTAGGGGATTAGAAGTTGCTAATGTCCAGATTATGACCTGACAGTATACTTAATCTGAGTCCCATTTCCAAAAACTGCACTCAAGGTCACAGTCACCTTCCAGCTATTTCAGTAATCCAATGATGGACAGGTTGTCTCACTTAGGGAAAAGTAAAACCAACACACATATAGACAATTTTCCTCATAAAAGAATGCATGAAGGGTTTACATAACAAGCCCCTAATAATATATTCCTTTCATGTGTTGTCAGCATACTTTTCCTGGGTCATTGGGTGAACACCTGAGCAGGGCTAGCCGAGGAAGGCAAAGATGACAACTTGGAGGAACCAAAGAGAAAGAAAACAAAATGAATATGTCATCTCAGTGGGGAGCCAAGATGTTCAAGAGATAAACTGCCAATCTGTGGGGAATAATTATGACGGTGCCCACCAGAAAAACAATAAGAAGAAATGAGTACCATAAAGAAGAGACAGAAGCCATGATTGTTAGGGAAAATGGGTAGCTCTTTTAAGGACAGACAAGAGTGAGCCCTTGAGTTCAGAATCTTCTGTTATGCCACAGCTGCAAAACCGGGCTTTCACCCAATATTATATAACCTTAGAAACCAAGTTAAAACCTTCCCCCAAAGTATAAAATTACCTGTTGCTTAGTAAGGAACCTAAGATCATTAAACTATCCTCCATCAAGGTGATGATCTCTCCTGATTCAGTTCCTTTGAGAAGGAGCTCCCCCTTTCCCTTAAATGCTGCAAAACTCAGGTTCTGGTTGGTCCAATTTTCAATCACCTGGGTCAGCTTGGCTTCGATATCCTTCTCCTTAATGGCAGATATGCAAATATCCTTCAGAGGGAGATCAAAGAACATGTTGTGACATTTCCAATTACAAATCAAGTGCCTTAGAAAATCATAGCATTTTCAAGCTTGAACCTAGAAGTCATTTAGTCATTTTATGGCCAAGGAAACCTTCTGACCATCTGACTACTAGTTCTTTTATGGTACCATATACATGCAATAGCAGAGTTTAAATCTTCATGTTTCTTGATTACATTTTAATTGGAGTTTTTTGGCCAAAATGTCAATAATAACAGCTGCTCTGTCTCAGCAGGAATATATGGAAACAAGGGAGAATATATGGGAGGGGGGGTCCTTTGAACTCTTCAATGTAGCATAGAATCACTTCTGTATTCCAGCCTGTTCTGGCCCTAATTGAATGTCTCATATGCTTAAAGGTCATTTCTTTCTTTTTTTTTTTTTTCTCACAGGGTTTCCTGTTTTTCTGAGAGTCCTTAATATGAAAGTCTCATAAAGGAAAATAAAAGTAACATATTTTCCCCACCATGCCTCTATTTGTTTTCATACCTAGAATCACAGATCTCCGACATGGAAAGGAATTAAAAGAGGCAAGGTATTTCCACAAATAATTATAATACAAAGTAGCATGTAATAAATGTCCTCAGAGTGGTATGACTTGTTGGGAGTTTTGAAGAGGGATAAAGGACTTCTGCCTGAGGTCAGGAGGGGAGGCCTCATTGAGGGAGCATGTGAGACTGAGTGGGATTCCTGTGGGTGGTGGGGGCAGACACTCTACAGGGAGGGGAAAGAGTTTCTTTAGAGCAGTGAGTCCCAGGACAGAAAGAATCCAGCTTGGCAAACGGCAGGACATGCAGAGCAGAGCAAACAGGACATACTGGCATATACAGTGCTGAGAATCTGTTTTGGGGTACAAATAGTAACTGAACCCTAGAATTCCTTGGAATTACAAAATGGAATTTTTCAAAGCATGGTTTATAAATGGCTATATTCTTCAGTATGAAACCTACTTATAAGAATGAGATGGACAGGGGTGCCTGGGTGGCTCAGTGGGTTAAAGCCTCTGCTTCAGCTCGGGTCATGATCTCAGGGTCTTGGGATCAAGCCCCGCATCGGGCTCTCTGCTCAGCAGGGAGCTTGCTTCCCCCCACCTCTCTGCCTGCTTCTCTGCCTCCTTGTGATCTCTCTCTCTCTCTCTGTCAAATAAATAAATAAAATCTTAAAAGAAAAAGAATGAGTTGGACACCAAAGTTTTTTTAATTCTTCATTTCCTTCAACAGTATTGGAATGGCATTTATAAATAGGACAAAATTCTTTGAAATATATATTGCTGGTGTACATGTATTATGAAGAAGGGGAGATGGAGATGGAGAGCCTGGGTGGCTCAGTGGGTTAAACATCTGCCTTCAGCTCAGGTCATGATCCCAGGGTCCTGGGATCAACTCCCGCTGAGTAGGGAGCCTGCTTCTCCCTTTCCTTCTGCTGTTCCTCCTGCTTATTCTCTCTCTCTCTCATAAATAAATAAAAATTTTTTTAAAAGAAGGGGGAAAGAAGAAGCAGAAAACTCAAAGTCATATATATGAGAGATTTCCAGTTACATGGTACAGTTCCTCACCTCCAAAAATATAGAATAACTGATAAAATGCAAACAGAGAAAGTAGAAAACATAGCCAGGCTTAAAAACCAAACAAACATCTCCATGAACCAGAAGTGAAAAAGATACACAGACCAGTGGGTGGAGATGAAACCCAAGCCTGAGGGCTCTGGTAAGGTGCAGGGGAGGGGAGATGGCTCAGCAAGCCCCTGTAAACAGTTTGCATAGACATATCTGGTTACACCCCTGGTTCCAACATAGAGGCAGACTCCTGGAAACTGCCCAGCCTTTCTGTGAAAAAGGCCTATTTGCTTATCTTAGAGCTTCTGCCTGAGGGGCAGGCATCTAATCTAATACACAACTCGGGCCTCCCAAGATACTCTCCCTAGAGGCTGGTGGGCACCACTGTTGCAGTGTCCGTCTACCTCATTCTAGGTCACCAATATCTCCCAGAAAGGAGCTTATGCACATTTCAGGCACCTGGTTTTTGGTTTTGGTTTTGTTGTTGTTGTTGTTTTTGTAGCTGCCACACAAGGGATCAGGATGATCCCCTGATTCTGGTGGCAAATGAGGTTTATGTTTGAGGTGCCACAGGACTAGAATAAATGGGGGGGGGAGTTCTTAACTAGTTACCCACCCCCCAGTGCTGAGTGCTGAGACATCAGACTGAAATGCCTAGTTTCTTACTGTGAAAGAGGCCTATTGCTTTTTCTTCACAGCTGTGGCCTGAGGAGCAGGGTCCTAATTAAACATACATCCAAGGGTTAACTGTAATCCTCTCTAGAGACTTTGAAGGGTGAGTGTGATATTCAGACTCCTTATGCTGTGCTCCCAAATGCTGGCATCTCCAACAAAGGAGCCTGTGTAAAAAATGCACTCTGCATTTGTGACTGTCACCCAAAAGGCACATCCCTTGATAGCCTGACTGTGGTAACCAGCAAGGTTTGTGTTCATGGTTCAACAGAATGGTAGCAAGCAAAGAAAGTTCTTTTTTTTTAAGATTTTATTTATTTATTTGGCAAACAGAGATTACAATTAGGCCGAGAGGCAGGCAGAAAGAGGGGAAGGGAAGCAGGCTCCCTGCTGAGCAGAGAGGACCCCCCCCTCCAATGCGGGGCTTGATCCCAGGACCCTGGGATCATGACCTGAGCTGAAGGCAGAGGCTTTAACCCACTGAGCCACCCGGGTGCCCCACAAAGAAAGTTCTTAATTGGCTGTTATTCCTGGCTTCAGTGCATAGAGAACAGACATAAATGCCCATCTCCTAGTATTCCCTTAAAAGAGGCATATTTGCATGTTTTAATAGTTACAGCCTAAGGATGTAGTTACCAATCAGCCTAAGTCTAGGTGCTGACTGAGATCCGCCACTTTGGGACCTGATAGGTCTCATTACATCCCCAGTTTCTGAGAGCACCTAAAGACAAAGTAGACTATTGGGACAAACATAAAGGTTTGAGAGACAACCAAGAGCTAGGGCAGACTTGAAGGATAAGGTTTATCTCCTCACAAGGCCACTCCTTCAGGACAAGGAGAGGTTATTGTTTTAAATGATGCATAAAAATCAACACAGAGCAAAGTAAAATGAAGAAACAGGAATATGATCCAAATAAAACAAGTTATGTCCTCAGGAAAAGACTTTAATGAAACAGAGATGAGTGGTTTACCAGATAAAGAACTCAAAATAATGGTCATAAAAATACCCACCAAGTTCAGGAGGACAATGTATGAGCAAAGTGAGAATTCCAACAAAGAGAAAGAAAATATTTTAAAGGTACCAAGTAGAAGTCATGGAGCTGAAGAATACAATCACAGAACTGAAAAGCACAATAAAGGAGTTCAACATCAGACTAGATGAAGCACAAGAAAGGATCATGAACTTGAAGACAGGGACCAGAACTTACCCAGCCAGAGCAAAAAGAAAAAAAGAATGAAAAATAGTGAAGACAACTTAAAGACTTATAGATCCTGTGGGCCAACATTCACATTATAGGAATCTCAGGAAGACAAGAGGACAGAAAATGTATTTGAAAAAATAATGGCTGAAAACCAGATCTTAGAAGCCCAGAGAATTTCAAAACAGATGAACTCAAGAGACCCACACCAAAAACTATAATTAAAGCATTAAAAGCTAAAAACAAGTAGAAAATCATAAAAGTAACAAGTAAAAAACAGCTTGTTATGTAGGAAACTCCCACAAGACCAATAGCAGATTTTTCAGCAGAAACTTTGCACACCAGAAGACAGGCGCACAATATATCCCAAGTGATGAAAGGAAAAAAATTATCATGAATATCCTACCTGGAAAAGTTATCCTTCAGAATCAAAGGAAAGCTAAAGAGTTTTCCAGACAAGCCAAAACGTAAGGAGTTCATCACCACTAGACGAACCTTACAAGAAATGTTAAAGGAACTTCTTTAGGCTAAAATGAAACAGTGTTAATTAGTAACAGGAAATATATGAAAGTGTAGATCTCACTGGTAAAGGTAAATATATAGTAAAATTCAGAATAGTCTAATATTGTAAAAGTGTTAAGTTAACTACTTAAAAAGCCAATATGAAGGTTAAAAGACAAATGTAGTAAAACTAACTATAATTACAATATTTGTCAGTGGAGACACAGATTAAAAAAATGTAAATTGTGGTATCAAAAACAAAATGTGGTGGGGGGCAGCAGAGTAAAAATGGAGAGCTTTAGAATACATTCAAGCTTCAGTTATCAACTTAAACTTTTATAGGTATGTTGTTATATATAAGCCTCATGGCAACCACAAAGAAAAAACCTATAGTAGATACACAAAAGATAAAGCATAACACTACAGAAAATAATCAAAAAACCAAAGAAGAGAGCAAGAGAAGACAAGAACAAAGGAGTTACAAAAGAGCCAGAAAATGATTAACAAAATGGCAATAGGCACATACTATTAATAGTTCTGAGGAATTCACCAGCAATGCAATACAGAAATAAACAGATTTTTTAAAAAATGAGAGCTAGGAAAACTTCCAAACTCATTTTATGAGGCCAGCATCACCTTGATCCCCAAACCAGACAAGGATCCCATCAAAAAAGAGAATTACAGACCAATATCCTTGATGAACATAGATGCGAAAATTCTCACCAAACTACTAGCCAATAGGATCCAACAGTACATTAAAAGGATTATTCACCACGACCAAGTGGGATTTATTCCAGGGCAGCAGGGTTGGTTCAACATCCGCAAATCAATCAATGTGATACAGTACATTAACAAAAGAAAGAACAAGAACCATATGATACTCTCAATAGATGCTGAAAAAGCATTTGATAAAGTGCAACATCCCTTCCTAATCAAAACTCTTCAAAGTGTAGGGATAGAAGGCACATACCTCAATATTATCAAAGCCATCTATGAAAAACCCACTGCAAGTATCATTCTCACTGGAGAAAAACTGAGAGCTTTTCCGTTAAGGTCAGGAACACGGCAGGGATGTCCGCTATCACCACTGCTATTCAACATAGTACTAGAAGTCCTAGCCTCAGCAATCAGACAACAAAAAGAAATTAAAGGCATCCAAATCGGCAAAGAAGAAGTCAAACTATCGCTCTTTGCAGATGATATGATACTATATGTGGAAAACCCAAAAGGCTCCACTCCAAAACTGCTAGAGCTTGTACAGGAATTCAGTAAAGTGTCAGGATATAAAATCAATGCACAGAAATCAGTTGCATTTCTTTACACCAACAACAAGACAGAAGAAAGAGAAATTAAGGAGTCAATCCCATTTACAATTACACCCAAAACCATAAGATACCTAGGAATAAACCTAACGAAAGAGGCAAAGAATCTATACTCAGAGAACTATAAAGTACTCATGAAAGAAATTGAGGAAGACACAAAGAAATGGAAAAATGTTCCATGCTCATGGATTGGAAGAATAAATATTGTGAAAATGTCTATGCTACCTAAAGCTATCTACACATTTAATGCAATGCCTATCAAAATTCCATCCAATTTTTTCAAAGAAATGGAACAAATAATCCTAAAATTTATATGGAACCAGAAAAGACCTCGAATAGCCAAAGGAATATTGAAAAAGAAAACCAAAGTTGGTGGCATCACAATTCCTGACTTCAAGCTCTACTACAAAGCTGTCATCATTAAGACAGTATGGTACTGGCACAAAAACAGACACATAGATCAATGGAACAGAATAGAGAGCCCAGAAATAGACCCTCAACTCTATGGTCAACTAATCTTCGACAAAGCAGGAAAGAACATCCAATGGAAAAAAGACAGCCTCTTCAACAAATGGTGTTGGGAAAATTGGACAGCCACATGCAGAAAAATGACATTGGACCAATTCCTTACACCACACACGAAAATAGACTCAAAATGGATGAAGGATCTCAACGTGAGAAAGGAATCCATCAAAATCCTTGAGGAGAACACAGGCAGCAACCTCTTCGACCTCAGCCGCAGCAACTTCTTCCTAGGAACAACGCCAAAGGCAAGGGAAGCAAGGGAAAAAATGAACTATTGGGACTTCATCAAGATCAAAAGCTTTTGCACAGCAAAGGAAACAGTCAACAAAACCAAAAGACAACTGACAGAGTGGGAAAAGATATTTGCAAACGACATATCAGATAAAGGGCTAGTATCTAAAATCTACAAAGAGCTTAGCAAACTCAACACCCAAAGAACAAATAATCCAATCAAGAAATGGGCAGAGGACATGAACAGACATTTCTGCAAAGAAGACATTCAGATGGCCAACAGACACATGAAAAAGTGCTCCACATCACTGGGCATCAGGGAAATACAAATCAAAACCACAATGAGATACCACCTCACACCAGTCAGAATGGCTAAAATGAACAAGTCAGGAAATGACAGATGCTGGCGAGGATGTGGAGAAAGGGGAACCCTCCTACACTGTTGGTGGGAATGCAAGCTGGTGCAACCACTCTGGAAAACAGCATGGAGGTTCCTCAAAAAATTGAAAATAGAGCTACCTTATGACCCAGCAATTGCACTACTGGGTATTTACCCTAAAGATACAAACGTAGTGATCCGAAGGGGCACGTGTACCTAAATGTTTATAGCAGCAATGTCCACAATAGCCAAGTTATGGAAGGAACCTAGATGTCCATCAACAGATGAATGGATAAAGAAGAGGTGGTATATATATACGATGGAATACTATGCAGCCATCAAAAGAAATGAAATCTTACCATTCGCGACGACATGGATGGAACTAGAGCGTATTATGCTTAGCGAAATAAGTCAACTGGAGAAAGACAACTACCACATGATCTCCCTGATATGAGGAAGTGGAGATGCAACGGGGGTGGGAGTTAAGGTGGTAGGAAAAGTAAAAATGAAAGAAGATGGGATTGGGAGGGAGAAAAACCAAAAGAGACTCTTAATGTCATAAAACAAACTGAGGGGGGTGGGGGGAAGAGGGGTTGGGTGAGGGTGGTGGGGTTACATTATATGTTTAAATAAAGCTTAAATAAAGTAAAAAAAAAAATGAGAGCTAGTTAAGGGACAAGGAGGATAGGTTGAGGACCTCCCAAACTAACATATTTCCAATAATCATCTTATCTCCTTGAGTTACTATATTATTTTGCAAAACCAAAGGATGTTCAGGGCCACTCCAAATTTTGAAGGTACATTATATAGAGCAATTAGTACACCCTTAAAATGTCCATTTGCATAACTTTCAGAAAAATAAGAGATGTTCTTTAATGAACCAGTGATAAGATCTTATAAGCCTTTGTACCTCTATGTCATCCTTATGTTTAAGTAGTGGTGCTTCCATAATATTTCTAAGACAAAAAGAATCAGATTCCACATCAAATGGGGTTCCAGTTAACTCAGAGATTCGGTCCCAGTGTCTCTGTTTCATTGCCTTATTGGTCATCATTTCCAGCAGAGGACATGACTCACTAAAATCATCAATTTTTTTTTTCAGATCCAAAAAAGCCTGCCAGTCTTTAAGTCCTTTTGGGAGTTTACGACACCTTTTAGAAAAAAAAAATCATGTCACTACACATTTCTTTGAAGCATTATGTGTATACAGCTATATATCAGAAGATAAATGTGTTTGTAAAATACCTACAGATACTATGAAGATAGGCACTATAAAAAGGTAAGCTTAATTCAATTCAAACTCACCTGTTTTGAAATTCCTGCAGTTCTGCATTAATGTTTTCAATGTCTACATCTCCCCAAAGTATTTCATAATAGCCACTAATATTGTTCATTACAGTATCATATAGTCCATATAGCTTCTGCAGCAAGTTGAGCTCTTTTCTGGGAAACCAAATAATTAAGTTACTACATAATGTATATCTTAAAAATAAATGTCATTATTGGATAGGCAGAATTCATCCAATCAAACATTTCATACATGACATGTATAATGTCTAATAGACACCAACATGCAAACAACTCTGTCAGTTTCCAAACAAAAATTTTATTAAAGCCCCATCAATTAGGTCAAGTTTATAGTTTTCAAACATTCCAAGTCATACTATGACTTCACATTAATAAATGGTGTGATTATTATTATGGTTCCAAACATTGCAAACAATGTGACCAGAACCTGATAATAAGATCAAAGCTCAGGCTAAGGTTTTGATTGTCTTTCTCCCAAATGCAAGCTGGTTTTTTATGAGAACATCTGCCTTTAGGAAAGTGACTTAAACATCACTTTCCTACTGAAAGCTTTCCCTTATGTACCCAAATGGAATTATATACATAACAAGGATAAAAAAAAAAAAAACAAGGATAAGAGGAGTGATTATAGATCCAAGCAAAGAAAAAGTCCTTTATTGTGTCAAACATCAAAAATTGAACATTCAACAGAGTTTGTGGATACTCCCAAGAATTCCTCAGTCCTTAGCAGACCATGAATGTCCCTGAGACACAATTTTAGTTTTTGAGATTATTTTTTGAGTGGTTCTATTTTTAAGGATTGATATTCACAACTTTTATTACTTATTGTAAATAATCCAAAGACCAAAGGTAAGGTTTGCTTATGTTTTTTATATAGTAAAACTCATTCTATCTTGCAATTATCAAAAGGGCACATCAGACCCTTTTATAAATCTAAAACGCATTCTGGAATCTTGGTTATCTTGTTTTTCCAATTCTTGCTTCATTTTGCTGACCATCTTAGGAACTATTTCATTATTAATCATAGAGTATTACAAGCTATGCTAAAAATGACTAAAATAATACAAAAAGTATGACAAGATCTCCCATAAGGAAGAGACAACAATCATCCTTCAAGTTTCATATTGTGACACCCAAAGCATTGCATCATCTTTTTTTTAAAAGATTTATTTTTTTATTTTGAGAGAGACAGGAAGAGAGAGAGAGAGTGGGGACGGTCAGAGGGAAAGGGAGAGATGGAATCCCAAGCAGAATCCATGTTGAGCACAAGTCCAACGTGGGGCCAATCCCATGACCCCAAGATCATGACCTGAACCTACACCAAGAGTCAGATGCTCAACCAATTGAGCCACCCAGGTGCCCCTCGTTGCATCGTCTTTTAAGAAAGTATCGAAAAAGAACACCAGACAGACACCAACCATCTTTGTGTTCTTTTGATTTTTGGTTAGCTTTCACTTAATAGAGTTAAGCATTCAGAATTGTTCTTTTTTTTTTTTTTAATCTAAAACAGCAAAGAGAAAACAACTGATAAGAAAAGTGCTCCCCAAGTATTAAAGAGAAAGACACAGAGCAGCGCTCTAGACTCTAACTGTAATAGTGAAACTGTGTAGTGAGATCTCAGACTATGGGTCTTTAGATGACAATTACCTCGAAGAATTTTACTCAGATCAGTCCCTTATGAGTGAACAATATATTTCAATAGAAGCAAGAGCTTCGTCACAAAGTGTTTTACAAGAACCTAGACCATCCCATTTTGTGAAAAGGATAAATGATTGTTCTTTCATTACTTGTGATGTTTGCATAGATTTTACTGGGGACTTCCCCTAAGTGGACGAATGCTGAAGGCAGATGTATACTCAAAGGAGACAGATGATGCAGAAATGAAGAAATTAATTGACTTAATGATTCAAATCTACAAATAAAGATTTTGGCATTTATAATGTAAGAAAGATAGTGATCCTCTCTTCAACAAAATTATGAGTGTCTGAGTTTTTAACAGTTTTTGGTTTTAACAATCCAAGTGCAAGAAAAATCAGAAGTAATAATAAGCTAGAAGCTGTGGGAGATGGATTTGAACCAGAAATCAGAGCTTACAGAATGAGTATGATCCACGTTCGTGCATGACAGCTGATGAGCAGTTGGTTGTGTCACCAGGGAGACCCCATAACCTGACCTTCACCACCCACCTGCTTCTACTCATTCATTTTTCTCTCACATTTTTCCTTAAGCTCTTCTTTCCAGCTTCCCTCTTCACTTGAGCAAAGGAAACCTGAAACCACCCCTCAGGTGATGGCCACTGCCCTGACAAGACCTCTCACCTGACCTAACCTTACCCAGACCCTTTGAGCCAAACCTCTGACTGGCACCTGCATAGATGGACCATGGAGGGGATTTCTGGAAAGACCTCAAATCACCTTTACCTCATTATAACATTAAAGCTCAGCCCAAGGAGGAGCACAGCCTCATTTGCATAACATGCAACATGTGATTAGGCATGTTTCCTTAAGATGCATGTGTGACCTTATGCCCACCTCTACATTATACATTCATCTTAACCCTAAACAAAAGGAACCCATCCACCATTTCTTGGGGAGCCCTGGCTTTGCAAGCCATTGCCTGTGATTTCCTTATTTGCAGCAAATCAAGTTTTCTTTGTGCAACAATTCATTTTTGGTACAGTTTCTGACTCACCAAAGAGTCAACTCATGTTGTTTGGGCTCCAGTCGCATTCTGGAATCAGTCTCCATTTTGTGTGTGTATCTTCAAACCAGGGTGTTATGGAGTAAAAGTGTGGGTTTTCTCTGTTTAAATTTTTATTACATTTTCTAACAAAAGTGCATTTCATTATTCCCTTATTCTTACTTTTGCAAATTATCCATAAATCACTTAAAAATGTAAAAAAAATTAAAAGGGTCCATTGGTCCAGATGGTAAATGAGGATGAGTGTTTTTCCTGGAATACTGCCAGTTAAAATGAAACAGTCTCAGAATGAAAGTGCAAAAGAGTTAACTATAGAGTTTATAAAAATGCAAGACCCAATCCCTGAGATTTTATTCAGTAAATCAGGGCAAGGAACAGATGCCTGCAGTTCTAATGCAACTGGTCATCAGGTTAAGCTTGGTGAATGACTGCTTTGGAAAAAGAATACAAACTATGTACCCTAAAGTAGGCTGAGGCATTAATTTATGGTTGGATGATTTCTTGTCTCTCTTGTAAAGACGTGTTACGACTTTGAAAGAAGTCAACATAAAGGTCTTGTCTAAAGCCATAATCCTAATAAGCAAAAAAACCACTGTTTTAATTCTGACCTTGAGGAAAGTTACATAAAATTCCATTAAAATATAGTTGCTTAAATCCTAGATCTATGTATTGTTTAAAATCAATGAAGTTCCTTGGCCTTCAACGCTGATGAATTTCTATGTCTACCCAACAGAAAAGAGCACTTAGCATAAAAGTAAGAAGAGCTGGAAAGCCAGGGATGACTATTCCTCTAAATAAACAATATATATTTTATTTGCATGCTTCTGCACAATAACAGACACTGTTTAAAAATAGCCAAAAGGACAAAGTAAAGCACAGGCTAAATATAGGTCAAAAACACTAGAATTCTTGCAATGTACTCTCCATTCCCCAAGAATGTTTGTTTTATATGTGACAGCTATGGATCCGGTGGGTCGCAATAGCCAGGAATAAGGGAAATATTTAGGAGTGTTCTAAGGGAGGCTCTTCTCTGCATGATAAAGGATTTAATGATGACATGATTCTTCTAATGGACAGTATTTCATTATTTGCATGTAACACTGCCCAATTTCTATACGTACCTAGTTTTGTGTAAAACCTCATAATCAGTCACAGGCAATCCAAAAAGTTGTTCACCAGATGAATATGTAACAAACTTCCTCCACAGATCATCAAAATTGGCCTATAAAAAGATTTTTAAGTTGTAGTAAAATAAAATTAATTCAGGCCCCATTAAGGTAGAATTTATTATATTTGGAATAAAAGCTACACTGATGTTTATTTAATAACATCTATGAAACAAAGTTTTGTGAAGAAATTTATACTGGTACCAAGCAATCAGAAGAAAAGTTGAGCACTTAGGAAAATTAACTCTAAACACTCTAAAAGCATCCATTTTACATAAAATTTTTTCTTTAATAAATGATGTGGTCCCCAGAAGACCTATAGATTTCAGGTTCCCATAAATATGCCTGAAAGTAATAAAACTGCATTTCAAAAAATCTATAATTCAGGCTTTTTCACTAATTTAGACCTGTCCTCTCTTCTACAGGGTTCAAATGAGTGAGTATAATCCTTTCCACCCTGTCTTCCCTCCAAGCAATAAAGAGTCTATAAAATGAAGGATTCCCTTTTAACACCATTTGAGAGAATTCTAGCAATCTGAATTAGCAAAATGAATGTCCACGCCCCTTGAATTGGAAGTGGGATCTCCTATACTTAGAATGCTAAGCATGGAGCATGTTTAAAGCACAACAGCAAATAGAAATAATCCACCTGTGATAAGGTATGTGCGGCTCTAAATAAGGGTATAATGCATTGATGCGGGTCCTAAATTTCTAGCCCTGTAGAATGTCTGGCATCAGACCTCACCACATTCAATGAATCAGATCTGACAGCTACCGTTAGCATATTTTAGAGGACCCAACTCAGGAAGGGGGGAAGACCCTAGGGGAACTCCAATGAACTCTTCCTTTCTAGAAAGTAAGGACCGTATTTTGCACTTCTATTAGTTGCCGGTTAGCATAGTGGTTACTCAATAAAGTTACTGACTAACGTAGCCATGGAACCATGTGAACACTAGAAAAAGAGAAACAAAAATGTGAAAGTTAGCATACTTCAAAATAATGACACTTAAAATCTTGTTTATGTGGTGAAGAATATTGATGGATGCCAGTCACTCACCCCTTTTCCATTCAGGCCCCAAATAGTATAAAAAGACCCATGGCATCAGCCAAATGGGGAACAAAATATCAACTTTGTCAGCAGGCTAACCCAGTGCCCAGTAATTCCAGAGATCAGAGTAAAGTTGCATCAGGATACACCACCGCACCCTGAGGCCCAATGTGAGGCTTCCTGCTTCTTTCCACTTTCCTGCTTCTTTCTTGGCATCTGCTTTTTTGGAGGGGGGGGGGGTGTTGAGAAGTTGAGGAGGCACCTGCTTTTGAGAAGAGTTGGGTCATACCCAGCCAGATACATGAAGAACAGCCTACTGCGTGCACACCCCCAAGCATAGGTAGAACAGAAGGAGCAAGACAGCAAGAGATAGGCCCTACAATGTCTTTTCAATGAAGTAGCCACACCCCCCAGTGAAAAGGTAGCATATTACAGTCCCAGTCACTGACCAATGAATTGGTAATTCCTGAGGGAAAGGCAAGGAGGTGGATCTACCTTCAAAATATACCCAGGCTCAAACCACTTCTCATCAACTCCAATGCCATCAATCTGGTCCAAGATACTGTCACCTTCCTCTGGATTATCGCAATAACTTCCTAATTACTCTTTCTGCTTCCACCCTTGATGGTCAATAATCTACTCTCAACAGTGTAGCAGGGCAATCCACTGAGAACGTAAGTAAGATGATGTTGTATTTGCTCTCACTGAGGGCCTTTGCACTTGCTCTCCCTCCTGTCTGGATAGTTGTTCTTCCAGGTACCTGCCTGCCTCGCTCCCTCATTTCTCTAGGTCTCTACTCAAATGTCAGCCTTTCAGGGTGGTCGTCTCTGGAGATGTGATGTTAAAGTTCACTTCCATGTTACATACACAGAGCCCAGCACATTATGCCCCTTCTCTGCTATTTTTCCCTTGGCACTTACCACCATCCAACATTACTATCTAGTTTCATTCTTCACCTTGTTTTTATTGCTGAGGGGCTCTGCTTGGCTCATCTGGCAGCTACCAGGTGAGCAAATTTGTCTTGGTCTTGGCTCCTTCAGAGAGGCAGGCCTTCCCCTGGGACTCAGGAGACTTCAGGTAGCAAAGGATCAGAGCCTCCTCCAGGGTCTGGCATAAAGGGACCCAAAGTGACCACTATTGTCCTAGGACAAAAGAACCACAGCAATAACAATGGACTAGACTTTTTGTCTACGGACACCATATTCAAGAGGAAGGCTTATGCCTGCTGCCACCCATGAAAGTCCTGGCCGGCACAGACAACCTGCCTTATAGAAATCCACCAGGGTTACTGGGCTAGACCTACCTGGCCCATGGAATCAGGCAGCACAGACAGTGGGCTCTGTGACAGCTGATTTCCTTACTTGGCACAAGATTATTCCTCTAGGATCTAGGCTACAAATCCTGGTTGCTTCAGTGATCCTAGAAGAACCCTTTTTTATCTGGGTCTGGATTCCCATTTTTTTGTTTTTTTCTCAAGATTTTATTTATTTATTTATTTATTTGAGAGAGAGAGAGTGCAAGTGGGGAGGGAAGGAGAGGAAGAAGCAGAATCCCCACTGAGCAGGGAGCCCAATGCAGGGTGGGATCCCAGGACCCTGGGCTCATGACCCAAGCCAAAGGCAGATGCTTAACCAACTGAGCCACCCAGGTGCCTTTGGGTCTGGATTTTCCACTTAAATCACTCAAATCGAGGGAGATACTTGAAAGTTAGATACCATATGAAAAATTCCACTTGACTGAACCCTTTTGAGAAAAGCATGCGTGGAACCAGCCTGAACCATCTAAGGAACATGCACATAAAGCATCGAGGACAAGATTACGACTCTACGCTTCTTTTTATTTGCTTTGAGGTGAAAATACCCAATGGTAAAGTAATAAGAAGTCATCTCTGACATAGGTAAAAGGATATTAAGAAATACCCACCCAGCACGTGGCAAAACTAAGTTAGCTACAGAAAGCCTTCATATGGCTTGATTTGCTACAAAACATGGTATCCCTAGTAAAGAAGAAAACACTAGATTTTGGACAACATCTCTGAATCTCCTGGTGGCTCAACCATGGAAGCTATCAGAGTACAAAGGCAGGCAGAAACTGGGGCCTGGTGAAGAAAAAAGTGACATTTAAAGGGGGTGCAGAACAGAAAAATAGGTGTCTTATTGTTACTTTAAAAAAGAAAGATAAACAGCTTTTAAAATGTTGATTGGGAAGACTTAGTGAAGAGTAAGAGGAAAGGAGAGAAAAGGGTCAGGCTAAGAAGGAATAAGGGAGAGTCAAGAGCCCCCAGGGACAGGAAGGGCAACACATCTCTCTGAAATTTATTGCACACACATCCTAAATCATCTCTGTAAATTGGGAGACAAGGTCATCTGTCCAAACTAATTTCAAAACTACTCTTCCCACACTCGGACTTCAGTAAATGACTACTTTCTTCTGTTTTCCCAAGCTGGAAATCTCCCCCTCTTCCCCTCAGCCCAGGCTCCAGGCCTATCATGTTGGTCTTCTTAATAAACTCATGATTCATCCAGCTTTCTTCATTGCAATTGCATTTGGTTGGTCTCAATCTTTACAATTTCTTACTTGCATGACTGAAGCTGCCATGTGTCTAACCATCCTCCTTCCAGAGCATTCTCCACACTAATGCCAGAGAAATCTTTCAACACACAGCTGTTCTAAAAATCTAAATCTCAACAGGCCATTCCTTGCTTAGAGCCCTCCAGCCTCCAGAATGGGCTAGGAGCTCCTTACCAGAGCCTACAAAGCCCTCTCATTAGTGATTTCCACCCTCTCAGCTGTCCCATCCCTCATCCCTATCATCTCTGCCCACTGTACCCCATATTTCACTCCTTCATCTCCCTAAATCCCCCTGTTTAACTCATTCCTGGGCCTTTGTAGGAGGTATAAATTCTAACTTGTTTTTCTTCCTTCTTTCCCTGGCTAACTCTAAATAGTCCTTCAAGATGCAGCTCAGATGCCTCCTCTTCCAGGAAGCCTTCGCTGGCTGCCCCAGCTCCTATTTTGGTTGGTAGTTCCCTACATCTGTTTCCATAACACTAGTTCTCACACCTAGATCATAGGACTCACCACACAGTTTTGCACTTACTATCTATCTAACTCTCTGTCTCCCTACCAGATTTTAGCAGTGTAGAGGGAAGAACCTTACCGTAATCACTTTTCTATTGACCAGGACACGCAGTAGGCATCTGATAAATATTTTTTTAATGACTACAAATGCACGCGGGACAGAGAACATAAACAGAACATGAACATATAGTATGGACACTACAGAAAACAGGATAGAGAAAAGACACAAATAATAGAATTGCCTGATCCTCCTAGGGGCTAGCTTACATAGGAATCCATGAATCTGCAAAACAATGACCCAAAGGGGTGTGTGATTTTTCTCTAGATGTGCTCAGCAATCTGAGCATAGAAAAAGATGGTGAATCCGATGAGTATTGTAGAGTCCAGAGTAAAGCACATGAGCTGGGAAGTTTAAAGTCAAGGATACAAAAGGAATGGATACTGAGAGAAGACAGGGAAACCATTTGTCAATATTTTAAATCTTATTCTGATACATTTTATTATTCTATGAATTTGCATACAAATGAGATGCTTGGAACCAAAATAAGGTATACACGTAACTTCAAAATCAAAGTCTTATTCTTTAAAAATACAGGGAGAGATTCTGTGGAGAACAACACAAAGGGATATAAGAAAAGGAATCAATCACATTATTTTGCAGATTAAAATCTATATGCCCTTTAAACACCAAATTTTCCACCGTAAGGTAGAACACATAAATTTTGCCCTAAAATTACTTTAAAGAATAACAACACATTGTTGACATACAAAAAATGAAGTTTCACCTGAAATATCTGTAGCCTGTTACTAGCTTCTTGGGGTGGAATATTTGGAACCATGGGTCCTTCCTGTAATGAATAATAAAATCTCCATTTAAATTCTTAATCATATGTATTTGTCAATTTTTTGAGTTTATCTATTATTTCCTTTTAAATAAATAAACATTATTTTTAATTGAAAGATCTAATTTTGTCCCATAAATGAAGCTTTCATTTAATTTCTGTAACAGCTTTATTGAGATATAGCTCACATATTATACAATCTCTCATTTAAAATGGACTTTTAATGGCTTTTAGTATATTCACAGAGTTGTGTAACCATGACCACAATCAATTTTAGAACATTTGCATCACTCCAACTTCCATTCATTTTTAAAGGACCATGGCATCTCTAATAAAAAACGTGCCAGAATTACATCTTGTAGGAGGCCTGCACCACTAGAGCTCTGTTTCATTTCACTTATGATTATAAGTAATGATGCTGTGTTTGTGCATTAGAATAACTGATACAGAGTTCTGAAAACAGCCTCCTTCCACTGACTGTTCAGCCCAATATGGAAATAGAGGAGCACGTAGGTTAAATACTTGGACGAAGCAAATGCAGTCTCTGGTGGCCATCATCTAGAACCTAGTTGCAAAAGGGACCCCAGATGGTCTGTACAATCCTGAATATATGGATATGCTAAATAACAGACCAGATTCCCAGGATAATGGAATGATAAGGCCATAAAATGTTGACAAATCCAACTATAAGAGGTAAGTTTAGTACATGCAAAAAAAAGTGTGTTATGTGATTATTATTAAGAGCTTAACATGTCTTATGAATCCAGACCTGCTGCAACCATGAAAAGAAAATAGCATATGTTAGGGGAATACATCCAACCTTTGAGTTTAACTTCAAAGGGGAGGATCACCATGAGTCATGTTACCAGGCTGAATAGTCTGCAGGACTGACCAGGTGTGACATTGATTATTTATATTCAGTGACCCTTTTGGTTCTCTAAGATTTAGTGAAAAAAAGATCTGCTGCATAATACCCTGGTATTTAGGTTTTTATGATTTCTTATAGCCTTCCAACAACTATATTACATTTTCAACAATGAGCATTCTGGCCTGAGAAAGAAAGCATAAGACCAAACCTCTTGTTCCTTCCACAATCTCAAAAGTTGTTGCTCATTTTAACAGTTAAATCTTCTTTCTTCCTTTATAAAATAAGTTTAAATGATCAGCTGTCCCCCTTTTTTCCCCCTGATTGCTCCAAATATTAAATCTAGCCTCTTATATACAATGTGCAAATCGCAGTGAATTTCTCAAGACTCATCACTGTCATCCCATATAAACATGCCACAGAACATTGTATCACACAGCATGCAAATACTTAGATTACCATCTCGTATGATTCTGCGAAGTTCATTACATCCTCACGAAAAACTTCCACAGCCTCAAGAAGACTACTTTTAAACTTTGGCTGCACTTGAACTAGTTCATCTTGCACAGAAACCTAGAACAAAAAAGAATACCCAGCGTGAGATGGATTCAAGTGAAAACATATTTAAATGAAAACTCTAATCCTGTCCCAGCAAGTTCATTATCCTGCAGATGTCCAGTATGAACAAGGGTGTCTCTACAATGCTGCTTAAAAAAAAAAAAAACAAAAAATGAAAAACAAAGGGAAATAAACAACCCAAATGCACCAAAAGGAGACACAAAACATTCTAATTCATGACCCAAGAAGCAAAGCCATCTTCTATAACTGCAGTTAGGAGAAAGTTTTCTGGCTGACCCAGCTCAGGCCATCACTATGGCCAGGGAAACAGTTACTGCTATAGGCCCCAATCTGGGCCACATGCTATCTCTGAGGCCAGATGAAGGTCTGGGATTAGTAATTTCTAGTAAGTTCACATAGTTGGAACAGTCACCTAAAAGAAAGTAATATTACTCTGAGTATTAAAAAAAAAAAAGTGAAAGCCTTCCATGACCGTCTTCCAAGCTTCTGCTTAAACCTTCAGTGGTAATAGCTAGCACTTAATGAATAATTCCTATCCACCAGGTTTTTCACCTATATTAACGCATTTAATCCTCAGGACAACCCAGTGTGGCAAATGCTAATACCATACCCGTTTTACAGGTGAGAAAACTGAGACACAGAAACCCTAAGGAACTTCCCCAAAGTCCCAGTATCAGCATGAGGTAAGGTCAAGTTTCAAACCCTAGCTGTTTGGTTCCAGGGCCCCCACTCTTAACTGTTCTCAACAATAGCATCTGTCTAGGTTGGAACATAGGCTACCTTCAGATTAACGATGATTATAGTAAAGGATGGGCCAATAGGTTTAACATTATAATTAAAGAGATAGAAAAACCCAAGTGGAGCACCTGGGTGACTCAGTTGGTTAGGTGGCTGTCTTCAGCTCAATTCCCTATCCCAGGGTCCCGGGATCGAGCCTTCTTCTCCCTCTGCCTCGGTCTCTCTCTCTCTCTCTCAGTCCCTCATGAATAAATAAATGAAATCTTAAAAAAAAAAAAAAACACACCTGAGTGAATCTTTTCCCACCAAACAATAATAGAAAGTTGGGTTTCACTAAATCTCAACAGAGGGTTCTTCATTTCCTTCCCAAGGTGCACTTTTCTGACTAAACCAGCAATTGTTTTTTTTGTTTGTTTGTTTTTTTATTTGACATAGATCACAAGTAGGCAGAGAGGCAGGCAGAAGCAGGCTCCCCGCCGAGCAGAGAGCCCAATGCAGGGCTCGATCTCAGGACCCGGAGATCACGACCTCAGCCGAAGGCAGAGGCTTAACCCATTGAGCCACCCAGGTGCCCCAAAACCAGCAATTGTTTTTTAAAATAAATGATCACTCAATATCAAGCAGGATATTTATGGAAATAAACATGAGTATGAAAAAAGCATCTTATACACACTACCTCAAGGGAGCCTCATAAACACGTATATAAAAAATTCCTAATGTATTCCTAAATGAGCACATGAAGAAATTGAGAAACAAAGGTTATCAAATTGCATAAAATCACCCAACTGGCTGGTGGCAGAGCTGTCATCACAAGTCATGACCCCAATTTCAGCTCAGGGTCCTTGCTAGTCTGCCTTGCTTCAATCTCAGTGACAAATCCTTCCATAAACAAAAAGTTTTAAGTCAACACTTAATTAATATTCTATAAAAATTTTCACTATAATTAAAGAATCTGGATCCTCCCTTGGAGTTCCTTTTTAGTGTCTAACTGAATAAATATTTACCAACTTCAAA
>ML093325.1:14937-60323 GCA_003697995.1 Taxidea taxus jeffersonii | reverse complement strand
TGAAGGCCCACTGTTCAAAAAAGATCCAAGATTGAGTTTGTTTAAAATAAATGTTTTTAAAATGTGTTTAAAATAAATGAGTGTGTTACCAAATTATTTTTAATTAAGGCCTCATTTAAAACTCAGGATATTTCACATCCAAACCCAGATTTGGGGCCCCTTCATACACGTGATTTAAGGACACCGAAGCCTCTGTCCTGTACGGCAGCAACTGGCAAGAGCTTCCATCATTGAAGTTCACACTCCCCAATGTGGCTACTGATTTAAGATTCAGAGTCACCTGTGTTCTGGGCCCCATGAGCAAGGAGAGGGGACTAGCGACAGGTTCTTACTGAGCAAGGACGGTGATACAAGTGAGTTGTCAGAACAGACTTCTTGCCATTGAATGTCCAGAGGCGGTGCCTGTGACATTGAACCCCATGTTGCCAGCTCCTATCATGGGATGATTAGGACCCTGCCCAGCTGAGAATCCACATTCCAGCATTTGGTACTTATGTCACCAGGGGCAAGTAGCTTGTTTTCACCAAGTCTCCATCCTTGTTTGTAAACCGAGGACCGTGTTCGAATCTATCCGTGGGACTGTTGTGAGATTAAACAAATCCGTGAGTTAACAGAACTTAACACGGGTGTGGTAGCACAGCACCCACCCGCTAGGGAAAGTGCCATGAAGGTTGCCTGTGTCTCTCTCCACCATCATCCTCACAGTTATTAGTAATACTGCTATTTTTTGGCCCGTTGTAATTGTCCATACTAGTAGTTTCCTTTCCCTAATCTCCTTTTCTTCTGAGCCTCATTTCATTTCACTTAGCCAATTTCACGTCATTCTCGTACACAAGGGGGTGGTTAGTAAAAGCCAGAGAGAGCCCAAGGGCTGGGTCCCAGCTCACGCTGCAAGCCAGAATCTGGAGTTTATGGAATACCATCTTGATTTCTGCTACTTGTAAAAAGAGGTCATTGTCTGCCCTATAATGAAATCCTTACTCTTAAAATCCCTGTCACGCTCTAATGGAGCAAACACCTCCCAAGTCCCTGGCTAGCACCCCCATTCGCCTCCCGCAGGAAGCGCTCGCTGAACTGCTTTGCGGGTCTAAGTGGGGAGCACGCCTTCTGTGATGCAGGAACTGAAATCCAAAGCCCGGGGAGTAGCCTGTTTTGCACTCTGATACTGTGTTTCTGGATGGAGAATCTTACAAAAATAAAAGAGGCTGCTGTGTCTGTTTCAACCTCAAGAGAAAGCTGCATAGTCTGGTACTTAAGATCACGGGCTCTGGAAACACAGACCTGAGCTTGGACCCCAGGTACACTCACTCCTTCCCGACTGTGTGGTCTCAGGCATGTCCTTTTGTCCCCTCTACACCTCAGTGTCCTCATCTGTACATAGGGGATGATCTCGATTCCTCTCTTGTGGGATCAGCGTGAGCAGCACAGGGCATGGGCAGAGCAAGGGCTATGAAATCATGTGCTATTCTTGTGACTAATGTAAATGCTGGAATCCGTTATCTCTGTTTAATCCCTATGCCTCTCCCCCTGCCCTCCCTTGCCCTGCCCTGCCCCTCTCTTCCCTTTCTTCAGGGATTGAACAAGGTGCGGGGGTGAGGGTGGGTGGCCCGGAGAAAGATCTGAAGACAGTCATCGAACCTGTTTGCGTTTTTCTCGGGAACGGGGTGAATGTCTCTCGGCAACATCAGCCTCTCCTGGAAGGTAGTTACAGGTGCCTACCCTTGGGCCCCACCCCAGAGCTCCTGAATCTCAAGCTCTGGAACGGGAGCCCACTGGGAGCTTTCATAAGCCCTTGGGACAATTCCAGTGCAGGCTAATTTGAGAGCCGCCCGTGTTAGTGAAAGTTGTGACCCTGCTGAGGTTGGATCTGGTTGGGTTTTGCCTTCCTTCTTCCTTTTCTCTCCCTTCCTCAACAATGCCAGCTCAGCCTAGTTAGCACCAAATTTCTTCCTCTTAAAACGGGGAGGAAAATCATCCCTTCCAATCCCTCCTCCTTGTGATGAGTATGTCTCTACTTTCCATTTTTTAAAAAAGCCCACAAAGGGGTGCCTGTGGTCGGCCTTGAGCAATTTCCGCAGGAGCTCATCAGAAGTCTGGGTAACATCATGGAGGGGAAAGAGATGTCCCCTAATTTCCCCTGGCAGGTAAATCTGACTGTCTCTAGGACTAAACTGAGTGCTGGATGAGAAAGAGAGGAGGTTTCCTTTGTTTGAGGTAACAGTTGTGTATCCAAATACTTGGCTGATTTCAGGCAATTAAATACTAGAAACAAAGTAGCCATGAAGTTATCTGAAGGAATTTGGGGACCTGAGTATACTTTGAACTATTACTCTTCCTCCTTCTTCTAAAAAGGATGTGAGATGACAATCGATAAAAGATAGGATTAAGTGACTCCTGGCGGGTTCGGTCGGTGGAGCGTGCGACTCTTGATCCTGGGGTTGTGTGTTCGAGTCCCACGTTGGGTGTAGAGATGACTTAAAATACAATCTTAAAAAAAAAAAAAAGACATAAAATAGTGCCAGGAAACTAAGGGGCGGGGGGGGAATAGGGGCTCATAATACAGACAAATCAGTTGTACTGGAAAGCCTAAGAAAAGCTACCACAACAGAGTGCAGAGTGAAACTCAGAGGTTCCTGGCTGCAGAAGCAAGAAGAGAAAGCTGATGAGTCACAGCCTCGTTCTCTAATGAGAAAGCAGACGCATTCACCAGGACAGACAAAGTGTTTCCTAGCACTAGCCTTGAAGAGAAATTTATTGTGGGGGACCTCACATAAGGTACATGAGTATGTATATTTAACACAGATCTCCAGCGTTAGCCATGGGATTTATCTGCCTTTTAGGGAAGTAAATTTCAGAGCTGAGCAGGTAGACGGTGTCTCTTCAAATTTACAATGTGAATGTGCTGTAAAGTAGCTGCTTCCCCTACCACGTTTTACTGGACCGTCTATCAATATTTGATCAAATTGGGCCAAAGTTTCAAACTGCCCTTAAATTATACCCAGAGAAAGTGCTTGTACATGCAGAATGCCTGCGTGGGCTTCAAAATTGAGTCCTTGTGAGCTGGAAGCATCTTTTAAAAATATATCCACACCATTTTCTCCAGCCTCAATCCTTCGTTCGGATGCTTTTCATGTAAATCTGCCTGCAAAATCCATAGTGGCTCATAAAAACGCCAAGCACGTTGGCTCCTTTCATATACAGGCACCCAGGTTTTTGATGCAAAATTGTGTACTTAATTGTACACACGTCGGACAAGAAAGATGTTCACGGGATAGACGTGGCTGAGTAAAGAAAGAGTTGCTTTGAGTGAGCCTAAAGGATCCATTGAGATGATAAAAATGCCATCTCCACTCTGCCTCATCTTCAGTTTTTGTATGAAATAATCACAGGAATAGGCCCATGGTTTTATGACCACGGACATGCATTAGTTGTCGTTGCTTGCCTTTGTGTTTATTTATTTTTTTTTTTTTAAGATTTTACTTATCTGACAGACAGAGATCACAAGTAGGCAGAGAGGCAGGCAGAGAGAGAGGAGGAAGCAGGCTCCCCGCCGAGCAGAGAGCCCGATGCAGTACTCCATCCCAGGAGCCTGGGATCATGACCTGAGCCGAAGGCAGAGGCTTAACCCACTGAGCCACCCAGGCGCCCCTTGCCTTTGTGCTTAAGCTGGGTTTCCAGGACTCGGGTGGAAAATGCACCTCTGTCCTCCGCGTCGTGTTCTCAATTCCCCCCCGCTCCATTCAAACATGAACTCTTACCTCCTGGGAATGGTTCCCCTCCATCCTGAAATGCTCTGCTCCGTATTCTTCAGATCCCAGGGAGGAAGTCTGTCTGTAATTATGAAAGTCATGTCGATGAATGCGTTGCCATAGTTTGTTGGTGTGATATTTTACCTTCGTATCTGAGAACCACTGAATGTCCAGGCTGAGACACTCGGGGTTGGCACTCATGACCCCTCAGAGTAGGTTCCTACAGCTGCAGTCACATGGGTAAACCGTAGAGCCTTTAGCCCAGTGAGAAATGACAGATATGGCAAGAGGAGGCAGAATTCTATCCGAGCATTCCTCCTCTGAATTAAGTATTAAGGTCTCAATATAAACTTCAAGGCTCAGTGATATTTCTCCCTTTGTTATCTTTATTAATCAAATGATTTTGGTAATTTACATTTTTTGTCTCGACCCAGTGGTACATTATATTTAGAAACGAGATGTTTTAAGTGTCGGAAGAGGTGACAGTGGTGTTAATGTAAAGCTATCCTAGTTCAAGTTTGAGTTACGGTATGTAGTTTAAGTCTTGATTTTTTTTTTTCTAGATAGTTATCAAGTTGTCACGGTTCAAGTGTCATTTTTGTTCCTTATAGTTAGAAACAGCAACAATCGTGGAAGAGTTAAAGTGAATATCTAATTTTTTTTTTTTTTAATTTACTTGACAGACAGAGATCACAAGTAGGTAGGGAAGCAGGCAGAGAGAAAGGAGGAAGCAGGCTCCCCGCTGAGCAGAGAGCCCGATGCGGGGCTCCATCCCAGGACCCTGAGACCATGACCTGACTTTAACCCACTGAGCCATCCAGGCGCCCCTAAAGTGAATATCTAGTACTAGAAGCCAACCTGTGGGAAACAGGAGTATCAGGCAAGTTTCTTCTCCCCAGGGTTTGCAAGTATTTTGGAAATTTTCTGCTGTTTATGAACAGGCAAATTGTCCACTAAAAAAATAGCACGTTGGTGAGCTATCTGCGAGGATTCAGTGTGAGGAATGCAACTGCAGTGTTTTCCTGCGCGCCCTCTGTTTGCACCGTTAGTGTTAAATGTCTGTCAGGCTTTCCATTGTAGTCACTGGTTTTCTGGGATTTATTACTCAGCTTTAAAAACTGGCTCCAGGCTACAAATTGCCATAAAGGGGAGGCCATTTGTTTGAGTTTTTTTTTCTTTTTCTTTTTCTTTTTCTTTCTTCTTTCTGAAGTAGTGTGGGCGAGAAGGAGAGAGAATTCATTCCATTCTTTTATTTTTTTTTTTTGAGTGAAAGAAAACATGGCTGTAGTTATAAGCAGAGCATACGGTTTGATATTTTACCAAAATAAATACAACCACAGACAATTATCTTATCTTAAAACTGTTGGCCGGTGCTGAGGGGCGACGGCCATGGATCAGGCTCAGACTTTGTGTTTTCAGGGGGAGTCAAATCAGATGCTTTTCTTTTTCATCTGGCTTTTCCTGATGTGTGTTTTAAGGGAAATTTCCTTCCTTGGATAAATCTTTATTTTGTCTCTCAGAACCAGGCATATGTGATAACAGGATACATGCAAATAATTAGTCCCTGGCCTAAAAGAGCTCGTGATCTAGGTGGGAAAAGGTGATTGAGCTGATGATCTCTTAACATTTTGTGCTTGCCTGGCCTTGCAGGTAAATGTTAAAAATGCAACCCTAGAATGTGTGTATCATGCATTTATTATGTGCACGTGCTACTGCACAAGTAAAAAATATGCTTTATTAAAATATGTTCAAAATGGAAATTTTAAAAGAATGAGATATAAATTATATTTATTTATATCATATATTAGTACATATATTGCATAAGTATGCATAAATACAAAATCATTATACATATGTATACATAGATTACATGTATGATTGTATTCTACTTAGAGTATTTTTTAAAACTCTGGCTTTTATCTTAAAAAAATTTTTTTTAAAGATTTTATTTATTTATTTGTCAGAGAGAAAGGGAGAGAGAGCGAACGAGCACAGGCAGACAGAGGCAGAGGGAGAAGCAGGCTCCCCGCCCAGCAAGGAGCCCGATGTGGGACTCGATCCCAGGACGCTGGGATCATGACCTGAGCCGAAGGCAGCCGCTTAACCAACTGAGCCACCCAGGCGTCCCAATCTTAAAAATTTTTATAGTGAGAGCAAACTGATTGACTCTGGTTCGTAATTTTTGAAGATCTTGGTTTATCGCCTCATGATTCATTGATTCAAATGTCTGGTTGTGAATTTTTTTTTTTTAACTTGGTGTAAATGATTGTCCTAGCTGCGATACCCACACAAAATGCATGAATCCAGTTGGATACCATGACGCTTTGGGAATAAAATATGTATATCCACTTGCATAGGAACACCTGAGCTTGCCTGCCGATAGGCGGAAATTGAAGGAAGGAGCAAAGGGTCACATCAACCCTCTATCCTCAATAAACTTCCTCTCCCCACTCACCTGATAGACGACGTGTTCACATTTAGAATGAGTCAGGGCACCCGTGTCAACATATGTTTGAACATAAGTTCAAGTTCATATATGTTCTTTCTCTATCAAAATGGATCCCCTTCCTCACCACTGGGCTTCCTACAAAGTGCCCCAAAGGAAGTCTGATTACACCCTGGCCCCCTTCCACATGTGGGAGGTGGTTGGTGTGGTAGCTCCTTGCTTCTAGGTGTCCCATGTGCCCTGCAGATGCTCTTGGTCATCTAAGTGAGAAATTACTTCCGGCCCCACATGAGTGAAACCAAAACTCTCCCCCATGGCACACACGCAGAGGTCGCTTGGATTCACGGCAGAGTACATGAGCACAACCATCGCTGGGGTCAGTCTGAGATCAGGTTCGCAAGGAGGCAAATGGGTTTCCATTGTGCCTGCTTTCCGCATTACTTTCCCGTCCGTCGTCCTCTCTGTGACACTGCCTAGTGCCCCAACAACCGTATCCCTAAGATTCCTGCACGAGCACCGCCTCATTTTCCTTTAAAAAATAATAAAAGGACGAGTCAGTGAAACTTTTGTTATTCTTACGTCAGAAAAAATGAGCCATGTTTGTTGTAGCATACTTAGAAAATTCAGGAAAGCATGAAAATAAAAATTAACTCTCAGACCTGCATGTGATACACTGGTAACAGTGTGCTATTTTGCCTTTTTTTTTTTTTTGTCTTTCTCTATGTTTTTTTTTTTGCTTTTTTTAACCAAGATATTACTGTAATTAAATTTTATTATTGTGTAAAATCTTTCCCTATTAATTACATGTTCTCAAGGTTTTTCCTCCTTTTTTTTTTTTTTAGGGAGAGAGTACACACGAGCAGGGGGAGATGGGTAGGGACAGAAGGAGGGAATTTTAAGCAGGCTCCACACTCAATGCAGAGCCCCACACGCGGCTCGATCTCACGACCCTGAGATCATGACCTGAGCTGAAATCAAGAATGGGACGCCCAACCGACTTAGCTACCCAGGCATCCTGTGATTTTTTTCAAATTTTAAGTGTTACTCTGGAACCTCATTTACAATAACAAAATCACGTTTCATTGACTAGATACACTCTAATTCATTAAATCAATCTCCTATTGTTGGATTTTAGGTTGCTTCCAACTATTTTGTTATCACAACCATGTTCTAATGAAAAAAAAATGTAGCTAAGTATTCAAACACACCTACAATTATTTTCCTAGGATAACTTCTGGAAAGTAGAATTATTGAGCCAAAGGATGTGTTTGTGGCTTGAGATGCACTTTCCATACTCACTTTAAATTATACACTTGGGGGCATCTGGGTGGCTCATTCAGTTAAGCATGTGACTCTTGGTTCAGCTCAGGTCATGATCTCAGGGTCGTAGGATCAAGCCCTGTGTCAGACTCTGTGCTCAGGAGGGAGTCTGCTTCTCTCCTCTTCCCTCTCCCTCTGCCCCTGTCCCTGCCCATGCACATGCATGCACACTCTTCTCTTTCTCTCTAAAATAAATAAATAAATATTTAAAAAATAAAAAATAAAATCTATGCATGAATGTGTAGGTATTCATATCTACACACATATATTTCTATATCCCCACATGTATTCATATATATGAAAAGAACTAGCTTCATCTAATACATATAATTCCACCATATATGTTGTTATAGTATGTATATCCATGATACCTTATCTAGTCTTGGTAGTTAAGAAAAAAAATGTGGCTTGGGGATAGTGATGGCTACACCAAAGACTGAAGCCTGAGTAACAGCTCATGGGAGGAAGGAGGGAAGGTGAAGAGGACAGCATTTCCAGGTAAAGGTTTGGAAGGGCTGAGAATATGTTGGGTTCAAGGTACCTGCAAATAGTTTACAGGGACTGGAATGCAGATTAGAGAAAGCTATGGACTTCATGCTCTGCAGGCAGCACGATGGGGCATTAAAGATTTCATTCAAGTAGAGGAATGAGGGGTTAGATTTCTTAAAAAAAAAAAAAAATCACAGTGGTCCCTGGTAGAACCTTGACCCAAGATGACAGCTCAGGGGAGAAGCAGGAATGCTGCTGACATGCAGGTGAGAGGGGAGTGGGTCAAGATGGAAGAAGTGGCAAGAGGAGGGGGACCCACGAGCAATTGTCAAAGCCATTAAGACACAGACAACAGAGGGCAGGCCAACCTCAGGCTCCTCTCTGCTTTGGACTCAATTTAGGGCTTTTGTGGGGAAAGGTTGACGGTAGATAACAGATGTGGGGCACTCGTTCACAGATGTGGGGTATTCCCAGGAGGACCGAGAGGATCATTCTCATGAAAGCAAAGCTCATTGAATTTCCTGCCACATCTTCCTTCACCTGGACAGCTCAAGTGGATTTTCTAGGCAGGGCTGAGAACAATGCAGGTTTATCCTTAGAATGAACTTCTGTGGAAAACACATCCCACCTGCGACTGTCTTTAAACCATCTGCTTGTTTCAATTAAGGGACAGCCACGTGGGCAACAGACCCTACGGTGGGAACCCTGTTAGCCGTGTTTGATGACTCACTGAGCCACACATTTGGGGTCTGTTTCCTTGACCTGGAAATTAGGATTTCTAGATGGGAGGTGAAAGATGGCCTTCTTTGCTCTGTTCTGTTCAACAATTGTTGATGAGTAGTTTTAATTACGTGTCACGTTGTTGAGCTGAGACGGTGCGCTAAGATCGCTCCTCCCCACACCCAGCGAGGTTGGGACGGGTCTCGAAGCAGTCACCACAGTGAGGGACGGATGCAAGAGTATCTTTTTCACCCATTTTCCTGTTCTGGGAAGAACTTTGTGGGGGAGGAAATGGGTTCCTCCAGCCTGTACCTTAGAGATAACATCATCTTTAGAGCTGAGATCATTCACTGTGATGTGTCAAGAGCCCAGACGAGGGACACAAACAAAGAAGCAGACACGTGTAACCATGAGACAGTAGGACTGTGATGAACTGAATGGTCCTTGATTTTTCTTCGAGAGGCAGCTGAGAATGTGAGCCCTCTGTTGCTGGATCTCCCAATTTTTTAGTGCATTCAAAAATGTTTTTCATTTGGCTCTGTGCAAAGACTCTTGTATAAAACCTGTATGAATTATCAAGCATACTAATAAAGTGAACCCCAAGAGTTCACCACTGAACCTAGAGGATATTGCTGGTAATTTTGAAGTTCCCCGTATGACCCTCCCGCATCAAAGGCACCCTGAGCCCTGCAGCAGGCATATGCCTGAACTGGACATTTGTAGCCCCTTGCTTTTCTTTCAAGCTGCACCACGTGGATTTGTCTCCCCCCCAGCGAGATCCATTTTGGCTCGTTGCGGAGGTAGGAGGAGGCAAGTACCCAAGTATTCACGGCAACATTATTTGTGTTAGCAAAAACCTAGAATCAACAAGTATTAATAGGAGAATATAAAAATAAATCTCCTAGCCATGCAATGGAATACCACACAGGCATAGCAATGAATAAACCACAGCTATAGGGATCATACAGACGAATCTCAGAAAGAAATGTGCTGAACAGAGTAAGTTACAGACATGTGTTACAGTATGATCGTATTTTCTTATGCGTTTCAAAGTGAGGGAAGCTCTTCTGTTTCTTAAGGATTTCTGGAACCTAGGAGTTACAGCAATATGTACTCATTTTCTAAATGTTGGAAAGTAATTTATTGTATTAAAAAACTACTGTGAATACCAGATAAAATGTGTCTTGAGATGAGGTCTTCCCTGGGAGCTATTTGCTTCTGACCTCTGCCCTGAGGCCTTAGATCAACTCTTGCTTTGTCATCCTTATAGGGGAAGAGGTTAGAACTGTCTTGCTTCGGTATATTTTCAGACTTTGGGGTCTGGAGGGGATTCACGTAAAGGACAGAATATAATAATAAGGATGAGAGTAACTGCGAGAGCCGAGCCATTCCAAGTGAGGACTCTACCCCCATAGTCCAGCAAATCATGACCAGACACATCGGGATTCAGGAAGCAGTCAATGGCCGGTCACACAGGTAAGCTGCAAATCAGGTAGGAGACTCCCAACAGTATCGAGTTGGGGATCTGGCCCAGCACCAGTGCTCCCGGAGAGAACTGAGTTGCCATAATGTGAGTAATTAACATTTATAAAGTACTTAGGATGCGTCTATTACCTAGAACATAGGTCTCGCAACCCCTCCGTAAGGCAGACGGGATTGTCAATATCAGTCCCGTCTTACCAGTGAGGACGCGGAAGCCCCGGGAGAGAGCACAGGGTTTCCCAAAGCTGTACTACCAGTAAGTGGCACAGTGGGGATCTGGAAGCAGGCAGTCCACCTCGAAGGGTTTGTCCTTAACACTAGGCTAAACCATCTCTTTTTAGCTCCTCCTTTGAAGGGCTGGGTTTCCGCGAGGCTGCATACAAAGTATCTACAGATGACACTGTTCTTAAGGTTCTCGGTTTCATTCGAAGTAGAGGACTGACTTAAAAAATCATCAACCTAAGTCTTGCCCAAAAGGAAATGTACAGTTTCGCCTTTCAAGGAGAAAATTCTAGCTCAGTCGGCCAAGAAGCCGAGATCCCACACGGCAGTGGTTAGCAAGAATTAACGGAAGTTTTTCCAGGCTCCTGGTCAGTGTTTTGTTTTTTTTTTTTTCTTTTCTGGGGACCCTTTACACTTAGCTCTATCTAGTCTAATGTGATATAGACAGAGATATGTTTAAATAAATGAGCTGCAGCCTGTGGAAAGCTCTCGTGAGTCAATGGACATTGTTTTTCTAATATAAAAATTTTTTTTGTTGCTTTTGGCTAAAAGGAGTACACAGATATTGTGAAAGAGAAGAAGGAAATTAAACATTACCCACAGACATCACCATTGTTACTATTTGAGCTAGGCCTTTCCACTAGCTTTTTCCATACGGATGCATGTAACATAGACAATAGGGTTACACAGAGGGTGGGTTAATACAATAGAGTTTTATGAGCCAGTTTTTGCTTGATATTTATAGTGAATATCTTTTCCAGTCAATAAAAAAAGATACACAAGAGATTTTAATGATTATAAATATTCTATTGTATCGATGAACCTTATTTGCTTAAGCTATTTAGCTAACCCTCTGGCTGGGCATGTAGCTTTTTAAAAACATGTTCCTGAGGATGCCTGGGTGACTCAGTTGGTTAAGCATCTGCCTTCGGCTCAGGGCATTGCTCTCAGGGTCCTGGGATAGAATCCCACATTAGGCTCCTTGCTCAGCGGGGAGCCTGCCTCTCCCTCTGGCTGCTGCTCCCTATGCTTATGTGCGCTCTCTCTCTCTCTCTCTCTCAATTTCTCTCTCTCTCTCTCTCTCTCTGACAAATAATGACAATCTTTGAAACGAGTTCCTGTTCTAAGCAACACTGTGATGAACATCCTTCGTTCTGATCCTTTGTTCAGATCCTGGCCCACTTGTCTATTTCTCACGTGGGACAGAATCCCAGAAGTGGGACTGCGAGGGACTATGCCTGTCTTAAGGCTTTTAATTCCTAGTACCCAACTACCCTGGAAGGAAAACTGTGGGGACTAGCACAGAAAGGGCCAGCCTCCGAGAACTTACTACTCACTATCTTCAAAGGAGCTATTGCAGCCTGTCACGTCGGGGCCCTGGAGGTGCCCTCTGATGCAAAACAAGACATTCGAGTTAACAACAGTCAGCCTTATCAGTCACCCACAAACTAGAGGAGCCTCCTCTGTCTTTGTCAATAACAAAAAAAGGAAAAAATTAGCCCAAAATGGCATAAAAATTAGGAACAAGACAAGGAGTCACTGGAAGAAGACAAGTGAGACAACGGAAAAGAATTTCAGATCCAGAGTGGAGAATATCAGGTGCCCTGGAGTTCTTTGGGTTTAGAGAGAGAAGTGTGCGGCGCATCCGTCCTGCCTGCCTTTGAGGCCCCCAGAGCGAGACCCAGCAGGGGCGCTCAGCGGTATCCAAAGAGAACCAACAGGCGAGTAGAGGGTTCGATGGTCGGCTACGTAAGGGGGAGCCATGACCATCATCAGTGGCCAGAGGGTAATTTACTCAAATCTTGTCCTGACACTGTCGATTTCTCTCTGCAAAAAATTTCTCATTTGCAGCTTTTGCATTCTGTAACACCCCCTGGAAGCATGAAACAAGAGAATGTGTATTGCCAAGGAGGCAAGGATTTTCAGGGGTGTGTGTGTCGTCTTTGTTTCTGAGAACAATCTTGGTTGTATATAGGCAAATGATCCACGTGTCGTGTGATTGGTAAAACACACACACACATTCAAAATGTGTGACTGTAACCTTTATAGGTCTCTCAAAAAAAGAAAAAAAAAAAGAATATAGTGACAGGTCTGATCTATACGAGCTGGTACTTCTAGAAGCCAGTGTGGGTTCCTTTGCTCTGCTCTGATCCATCCACTTTGTATATATTTCGACAAATTCCTTCAAGAGGAAACAAAGCATCCTTAGTAGGCTGAAGTCCAACAAATGTCAGATTCTGAACAACATGACTTTGTGTCTCTATTTAACATTAGAGCGGATGGTTTTTTGACAGGTTTATAGCTGACGAGTTCTATAGCCAGTCATGCAGGACAATTATGTTGGAACTAATTTGATGAATCAACTTGATGTTCTCCCATAGTCCCTGTGGCCTTCATGAACGGATGTGCTCAATTTTCTGCTGGAGGTCAAAAATAAGCTTTGAAATTTGGCTAATCCCATCGCATCCGAGGGACCTGTCTGGTAGAATAATCTTTGGCCATAAACTCTTTACGGATGTCAAAAATGGGAAGCACCGCTTGGTAACATCATTAGGACCTTCCTTCGGGCCCTCTGTAGATTCTGAGATCGGGTTCCATTGGCCAGCCATCGCACTGTGAGCACTTGAATAATTTTGTGGTGAGGGAAGCGAAGAGTTCATTCCTGAAGCATTTGGGGGCCAGACCCTGGGGGGAAATTATTTCTCATTGTTGGATTCAGTTTGATAGGGATGTGTGAGAACTGGTGAAGAGGCGTAGAGATTTCCTGAGTTTCTTTTCCCCATGTCCTGAGTAATTCTGTCCAACTCCCTGCTTCCCGGAGGCCTGCTAGTCGAGTAGGCCAGTGCGTGGACCCGAGTAGCCGTGTCTCATGATTGTGCAACAGTGACCAGTCACTTAACTCCTCAGTGACTTGCCTTGCTCGGGGAGGGTGTGTGGGGGTGGGCGGGGGAAGGGCAGATCATAATCGCTCGCATTTCATGGGGTTGTCCTGGGCTTAAATATAACAATACATGCAAAGGGCCATAAACAATGCCTGATTTTTTGTGAACTTTCAGTTGCTGAAAACTATGGATTGTAGATTCATAAACTGGTCCCTTCCCATGCCCAGAAAGGTAGAGGACTTGATTAATTCAAATAAATTAAGTAACTGTTGTGATTTGCATTTACAGCTGGTATCATTTCTTCCAAAATCATGAGCGAAAAAGGATATCTTACTATTTAGGAGCAAAACTGCTTTCCCAAACTGATTCCCATTTTTACAGCTGGGACTCGCTACCTCGTGGGGCAATGGCTTATGGCATCACCCATTGCGCTGGCTGGGGACTTCAGTTACTCAGTCTGTGCACATTTATCCAGTGCCTCCTACTGCCTGCAAGTGTTAGCGTGTGATGTGGCAAGAGGACAGTCTGGACACAGGCACGATCACTTACTGCCTACGTGAGTAAGTCACTTAACCTCTGTGACACTCAGTGCGATCATCGTTAGATGGAGAGTAGAGCCAGCCTTCTAATGCCGTCCACGAGAACTAGATGATCCAGTCTATACAGAGGGCTTAAGTCAGCCCCGGCACAGAGCAACAAATAGTATTTTTATTCCAGGAATTTTTTTTTTAAATCTTCCCTCTGCAATGATCAAAACCTTCTTACTGACTAGGGAAAGAGAGAATGTGATCATCCTGTGGACAGGGATATCTGGAGAGCCTAGCCCAGGAACGCATTACATCCTCAATAAATCCTTCTTAAATGGGCCACTGCATAAATGATTTGCTTGGGTTCAGTTTACAGTAATACCATGCTAAAGCAGCACATGGAAGGCAGTGGGTCAAGATGGTTAAAAAGATGGTGTTTGAAGGGAGATAAAACTAAATTCAAATCCAGACTTGCCAATACTCGCTAAGTGTCCTTGGACAGCTTGCTTAATCCCTCTGAAGCTCAAGTTTCCTTGTTTGCAAGTTGAGTGAAAGAAGAGCTGTGTTACAGCGTTACTGGCTTCTACGTGGTTAATAGATATTAATTTTTATTATAATGATTACAAAACAAAGCGTTTGCTCTATAGAGACACTGGAAATCTATTTATTGGTCGTCGTCTTCATCTCAGGCTCTACACGAGGTCCTAGTCACTGGAGATAAAGGGGAACAAGATGGGCAGGGCTCCCTTCTGAGGTGTCAATGTAATAGTGAATGAGACATACAGTACTGCAAAGAAACATGATCATTTTAGGCAGGGTGGGGCTCTTAGGTGGTAGAGGAGAAGGGTATGATTGAGAGTGGGCAGGTTATGCTGGAAGAGGTGGTCAGGAAAGGCTTTTCGGAGGAGGGACTTGGGAGCAGAGTCTGCAATGAGAAGAAGGAGCCAGGTGTGTCAAGATTTGAGGGCAAAGACTTCTAGGCTGAGGAAGCAGCAAGTGCAAAGGCCCTGAGGTGGGAATGTTTGCTCCAGAGTTCTTGGTGCTTTGTGAACAAGAAAGAATATGGTCGATGATGAAGTCCAAGGTACTCAGGAACCTGCTACTTTAGAACTTTATAGGCCAGTGTAAAATATTTGGAAAAATATTATGCCAAGTGTGATGACTAAGCCATTGGAGGATTTTTCACGGAAGGGGGACATAGTCTGGTTTCCTTTGTAAGATCATAACTATGGGAAGTATGATGATTATAGGAAGGCAGAGGGGGTTGCAGGCAGGCAGGCTAGGAAGCTCCTGTCCAAGGAGAGATGCTCATTATTAGGATAAAGGAGTGAAGGACTTTGGACATCGTTTAAAGATAGAACCACAGGATGGAGGGCGTGAAGCAGAGAGAGCAACACACCAGGCTTCTGTGAGCCTCCCACCAGCAGCCTTGAGCACTCTAGTTGACATTTCTTACTCTCTAGTTGCTTCCCCACCATCCCGTCATGTGCCGCAGGGGTGCCCTGTTCTCCATAGAGGCAAGCCCTCTGTTCCTCAGTGAGACAGAGCTGGGATGTCAGGGGCTTTGGCTCTGGCTCCTGGGAGGTGTGAAATCAGCAGCAGTTCAAACAAAGGAGGGAAGGAGGCAACCCCAGCAGAGACAGTTCTCTGGAATTGCTGCTTTGCCTTTTTTGTTTTTTGTTTTTTGTTTTTGCTTTAATTCACTATTTATATGGGCCCCACTTAGCAGCATAAAAGGTTCTAAGGAAACTTGCTCTAAAAATATGAGGGAAGATAAAATGCAAACTAGTGAGCATAAGATATAAGACAGGAACTAAGAAATATAGTCTTTCTCATGGCATATTAATTGAAATATTATTTCCCTCTAGGAATATAATATAATAAGATCCATCGATTTACTTATTCCATGCGAATTTGCCATTCTGGTGCTCTGTGTTGGGAAATGGGGTAAGCAAGGCAGTGGCCCCTGGTCTCATGGAGCTTTCAGTATAATGGGGAAAACAGGTATCAGAGAAACTCAATAGAATAAAAAGAGTTCATTGGTTTCATAGCACAAAAGTGGTTTGTGTGCTAGCAAAGTGTGGCACAGAGATACATCAAGATCTTTTTTATTGTTTTTTAGTATCATTTTTCAACCACAACCATAAAGATTAAGGAGTGTGCATCAAATCATTAGCATCAGATAGATTTTCCTGAACTTAAGGCTGAATCATAAATATATATATTTTATATACTTGATGAATATATACAAATACCTACTATCCATGTATACATAAAACATGTTTATTGACCATTTGGAAAGACATCTCACAATAGTCCTTCAAAGTCACCCCTCCAAGTCCAAGTTTTCTTCAAGCACAGTAGGAATTCCATTGCTAGACCAGAAGGAAAGGCTGAGTCTCCTGTTCTGGGCAGAGCCACGGAGCAAGTCAAGATTTATGGTGCTGCACCTCCTCAATCTGACTCATGGAGAGCCAAGCTTTCACAGGAGGTTTGGGGGTTGTTTCTTCTTCGCTGAAGTGATTCCGTTCTCTTACCTTGCTTTTCTCTTTTCTCAATATAATGAACATTAATTAAGCACCTGCTTTGCACAAGATACTGTGATCGAAATAAGCAAGTCATGTTCTGTGAATCTGTCAGAGATGTTTAAAGTCATTTAAAAATAACTTTTATTTTTCATATTATAAAAGTGATATGTATCTGGAAATCTACATTTCACACATACTTTTCATAATATGTGTATATGTACATGTGGGGGGTATGTAATGTATATTCTCTATTCCTACCATATATATTAAGATATAAAATAAGTAGAAGTTCAGTTTAATTTATATATTATATATGCTATATATAATATAGAGATGTTGATTTTATTGTGTTATATATATTAATATATATGTTTATAATATGTACATTATTATAACTATAATACATATTAAGTAACAATCTTACTATGTTATATATGTATAGAAATATATAACAATACATATTCATGTATGTTATACATTATACTGTATTATATCACATAAACCTTATATTACAATGTATGGTAGATAGCTTTTTAAGGGGATCATATTGCTCTTATTTGTTTTATTTTTGCTTTTTTACTTTAAGTTTTATAAATATCATTTTAGTCATTAAATTACATTTAACAGCTGCTGACTATTCCCCTGTTGAACATCAAGTGCTATAAGTGTTTAGTTGTAGCATGAGTGTGTCCGATCGTTCTCCTAGCGTTGGACTTTGGAATTGTATCTGTTTATCTCCCTGGTCATTCCTGCGGTGACGACATCCGGTTAGCTGATTAAGGATTACTTCCTGCTGAGGACTTCCCAGATGTGGCCGCTTGGGCTGAGGCTTCCGTGATTATTGTCATTGCCATTTTTTTCTTAAAGATTTTATTTATTTGAGAGAGAGAGAGCACTAACGGGGTGGAGGGGCAGAGGGAGAGGGAGAAACAGACTCTCCGATGAGTAGGGAGCTCAGCGCGGGGCTCGATCCCAGGACCCTGAGATCATGATCTGAGCTGAAGGCAGACACTTGACCCGCTGAGTCACTGGGGCACCCCTGCCGTTGCCACTTCTGAGGTCACTCAGCCACGTGCTGTGAAGGTGGGTCCATGAACGCTCAGCTCAGTAAGTCGATACAGAAATAAGTCCACGTTTCTTATCACTGAGTCAGATCCATCTGCATCAAAAGCATTCTTTTGTAAGAAGGAAAAATCGAGTCACCTTGATGCTGAGGCAGCACGACTAGTGAGTGGGGCAGAGTCCTGCCACTGTTCTTCCATGGCTTGCAGAGTGGTCACGGGAACCAAAGTCTACAAATAAAAATAAGTTTCTTTGAAATTGAATAGCCCTTAGAACAGAGAAACTTCTCGAATATCCAGATCCTCTCCCAAGCAAACTATTCATCATGACGTGTTTTCACATCCTCTCTTTCCTTCAAGGCTTAGGGCTGTTGGGCAGACCTGGGGCCGTGTTCCTAAGGTCTTCGAGGCAATGGATTTTGACCCACCTGCGCACAGGTGCTTGCCCGGCGGACTTGTCCCGTGGCGCGTTCCCTGACGACGGCTTTCTGCTTGAATGAAATGAAAGTTCTCCTCTCGCCCGCGTGTGTGCAGATAGACTTGTCAGGGGGTGCCTGGTGCTGTGGCACGCAGCTGCCGACCCTCTCGGCGCTTCCAGACCCCCACCTCTCCACCCCGTGTAGCTTCCTAAGATGCAGCAGGTGGCCGCGGGCCCAGCTGGGCCGTGTGTGAAGGCAGAGTGTGCAGCACCGCTTGGTTGGGTCTCCACGCACACACCCTGCTCTGTCTCACTTGGCCACTAACACTGATACCCGCTCTGCTGACGACTCACGCCTGCAGCTTGGGCAGCACGTTCTATATAATACGCAGTCACATTTGGGAGGACAGTGACGGTCTGCCCTGCACCCAAAAGGAACTGGTGAGAATTCTGAAGGTGTACTGAAGCCTACTTGATCCTTAAAGTTCATTTTGGGTCACATAAGCCTTTGGGTTTGAGAAGCAGAAGATGAATATTCCGGCCACCTTCTCCCTTCTATCAAGTTTGGGTTTCTTTCGGGGGGAGGAGTGGAGTGTTGCTAATGGTTATGAAGCCCCTACCAGGTACCTAGCACTGTGCTAGGCATTTTCTTTGCTTTTTCTTGCTGAGTCCTCTCCCTGCCATGGTATTTATCATCTCCATTTCATGAGAGATGGAGCTGAGTCTGAAAGGGAGGAAACAATGGTTTAGAAGAAAATCTAAAGCCCTTTCCCGTTCTTCAGGGGTCCCCCCCATCCCCCGCCACCATGCCTACTTCTTGAACTTTATTTCCTCTCTGTCTCTTCCTTCCTCTAGCCGTGCTGAATGCTTTTAGCTTTCTAAAGTTATTAGGTATTCAGTCCCTTTCTGCCGCAGGACCTTTGCACTTGCTGTTTGTGCCACCTGGAATCCTTCTTCTTCCTGGCCTACGCCTGGTGGAATGCCCTTTTCCTGCCGTTTCAGCAACTTCACCTCTACATTGGAACTTACCTGGACCACCTGAGGAAAAATACTCTGTTACCCTTTATCACCCTAGAGTTTTCCACATTCTGAATTTTGCCTACCCCTCCTGATTTTCATTCATCTACGGGAATATTTCTCAACAAGAGTAGGTACCCTATCTCTCTCAAGTCTGTTTTGTCAACAGTTGACACAGGTAGGGGCTCAGCAAATATGTGTTGTACAACTTAATAAATGCAACAGATATTTACAAAGCACCTGCTATGTAGAGTCTGGCACTGTTCTAGGCGCAGGTGATACAAGTGAACAAAACAATTAAAGACCCCATTCTAGGAGGGAAAGATAGATGTTAATAGCAGAATTAATAAATAAAATCTCAGCGAGTGATGCATCTAGGGGTAAGATGAACTGCTCTCAGATAAGGCCTATCTGACAAAGCGACATTTCCAGAGAGACCTGGATAAAGTAAAGGAACAAGTCATGCAGATGTCTGGGGAGAAAGTTTTCCAGAAAGAAGGAACGACCATTGCAAAGGTCCTGGGGCAGAAGCATGTTGGTATGTTTGAAACAGCACCAAGGAAGGATAGCTGGTGCAGGAGGAGAGGATAGAGCCAGAGGGGAAGGAAGGTAGTGGTTCATGCAAACACTTCCGCGTCTTGTTAAAGATTTCAGACTTTACCATGAATGCAGTGGGATGTCATTAGAGGGTTTTGTGCTTAGAGGAGACCTGGATAAATGAATAAAATCACACAGCTTGAAAGCAATCAAACTAGAATAGAAACTGGGCTCTGTGAGTCCACAACCTGCGCCCCCACCCCATGGTGAAGCTCTATCTATCCCTTCCCACATGCTCTTCCCTGTGCATTTTAGCACCAAGGCAAGGCACACCTCTCTCTTATTTTTTTTTTTAAAGATTTTATGTATTTATTGAAGAGAGAGAGAAAGAGCGCACAAGCAGCGAGGGAAGGACAGAGGGAGAAGCAGGCTCCCGGATGAGCAGGGAACCTGAGCTGAAGGCAGATGCTTAAAGGACTGAGCCACCCAGGCGCCTCCGCCTACCCCTCTACCTGGTTTTGGTAACTGAGCCCTAAACTGGTGGCAGGGTTTGCTTTGGTTTTTTTTCCCCCCTGTTCATGTAGAACACTGGGGTCCACCTTTGCAGCCAGGGACCCCCTCCCCCCACGACTGGGGCCGGCTTCCGGCTGATCACAGAGCGGGGCACCCATTGCATCAGCAGCACAGTCGGCGGCAGCGCGCCTGCTCTCTCCCGGGGTGACGCCCCGCAGCCGGGCCCAGTGCCAGGTGTGAGTAAATTGGGCCCAGGGTTCCTGTTGTTGTTTTCTGTGCACACAGCAGCTGCTTTCATTACCGAGCCATGAACCTGATCTCTCGGTATTGTCAGTCTGCTCTCTCCTTGTGGATACCAGGGGAAAGGAGACGGGCTAGCCTCTGCAGGAAATAGAGCTCCCTCCCCGGTACCCCCCTTCCTAACCCCCGCACCCCAGCGCCTCATGCACCATGACCAGGCAGCACACCAAAGAGTTCGCATAGTGTATCTGTGAGAACCCGAGGTTCAAGGGATTGGAAAGCCAGTTGGTTTAAATCAGAAAGATTACTTCAGGGTCCATATCTCTAAAAGGTCAGGGAAGCCACGGCTTTGGCCAAGTGGGACGTAAGGGACTCTAGTGGTCTTATCAGAATTAGGTCTTATTCTTTCCCTCTCTGCCTTCGGCTGGAGTCCTGCCGTCTGCGGATGGAGTGAGATGCCAAAACAGGTCCCATTTTAACACTTCAGAACTCCCGAATGACTTGTTTGCATTTCTAGTCGAGTCTCCTGGCCTCGGATTGGTTCACACACTCAGACCTGAAACAATGCCTTTGTCCAGGGCAGCGCAAACCCCGGGTTGACCACCAGATCATGGGTTCCACCCCGCCGTGGCCTGGGATTTCGGCCACCTAACTCTTGGCAAACCAGATGCAGGAAAGGGGCAGTCTCTGAAGGAAGACCGGGGTCAAATCACCAGAGGCTGAGTAGGTAAATGCCCACTCTCATGCATCCTCTGAGTTCATCTTCAGAGAAGCCTGTGATCTAGCGATAATCCCATTCTGCAGAGGAAGAAAGTGAGGTCCAGAGGGGGTGAGTTAACCATAAATATGCAACCATCCAGTCACAGAGCTGGGATCTGAATATGAATTCTCTTTCTCCACAGTGCAAGGTCAAGGGTCTTGTACACTTGAGAGAGGAGAAGGGTTAAAATAGGGTCAAGATGATCCTTGAACCCCCCACCCCCACCCCCGGCCTAAAGCAGCTCCTTGGCATTTGCTCAGTTTTTCAAATTTCCATTTCTTTGATGCACTTTAGGTGAAGTTGGAAACCAGTTTTCCAGGTTATCTGATTACAATAGTGACTCACTCTTAGCAAGTACAGAGAGGAATGTTCTGAAATTATCCTGGAAGGAAATATGTCTCTCCTGCATGGAGGCATAGTACCCACATGTTGGGAAAATCCATATGCCCACAACATTTCTTATATAAATGTGTGGAGGCGTGTTTTAAAAGCATGTATATTCATACCCTCCCTGTGTACGTATATAAATCTAGATATTTATCCCTCTGTTAGATTCCAAATCATCTAGGGACTCACACGTTAATTACAGTCTCCTTGGTGAGGAGAAATATTTTCCCTTCTATCATGTTCATTTTATGATCATCTCAAGTTCATCTTTGTAGTAGTCCCTAAATCATCTGGGAACACGGTGTTCTGTAATTGTTAGATTGTGCACACATTTTGGCTTTACTTTTGTGAACCTCCTACTCCCTTGCTTTTGTTATTAACAACAATAATTAATTGTGGGGTACCAGACATATTAGAATCTCAACTAATTCCAGCTAACCTTGCTTTGAAGGAGGTACTACTATTGTTGTTATGGGTGCAGAGGAGGAAAGCAAGGCTTCAGTGATCTGTCTGGAGAACCGTGCAGAGTCCGTCCTGGAAAGGGGACTCAGGCTTAGGTTTTTTCTACTTTCAAGCAGAGTTTTTCAGCCTCGAAACTATCAACAATTAGCTGATCTCTTCACTACCATAGTAATATGGAAGTTAAGAAGGAAAAAACAAACAAACAAACAAAAAACAACAGTGGAACACCAACTTCCAAGGCCACTGATTAAGCTATATAGCTATTAGGTACAAGGGTATAAAAATGTGCCAGGGTATAAGTCTGAAAATATTCAATACAGTGTTGTTTAGAGTAGGGAAGTTGGGACTACTTAAAGGTCCATCCGTAAGAAATCGGTGAAATTAATTACGGTACATGAATCCAATGGGCCATAGGTCAGGACTTCTTTAAAAGTATGCAGAAACTCTAAATGTAGACACAGGGAAAGGGAAAGGTTTATTGTCAATGAGACGTAAATTGCGAAGGACAGCATAGTCTCAGTTTGGGAGGAAAAGTTCTCAGGCTGTGTGTCTGTGTGGAGGTGGAGTGAGGGGAGGGTATGTAAATTGGATTATACCTAAGAAATTGCTGGAAAGATATAAACCAAACTGATAATAGTGATTACCTTTGGGAATTTGTTTTTTAAGATTTTGTTTATTTATTTGACAGAGATCATAGGAAGGCAGAGAGGCAGACAGAGAGAGAGGAAGGGAAGCAGGCTCCCCGCTGAGCAGAGAGCCCAGTTCGGGACTCGATCCCAGGACCCTGGGATTATGACCTGAGCCGAAGGCAGAGGCTTTAACTCACTGAGCCACCCAGGCGCCCTGGAAACTTTTATTCTAGGACAAGGTATGTCCTGTTATACTTTATACTGTGGTTCTCAACAGGGGATAGTTGTGTCCTTCAGGGCACACTTGGCAATGTCTGGACACATTTGGGGGGTGTGTGTTGGGGGGGTGATGTACTGGCATCTACCAGTGATAGTGTTAAAAATATTCTCAGTGCACAGGACATACACATCCACACAAAGGATTATCCTGCCCAAAATAGTACTGGTGCCGAGTTTGAGAAACCCACTTTATACCCTAGTTTAGTGTTCAAGTTTGTTACAATAAACATCCATTAATCTTATACCTTAAAAAACATTTGCAAAACAAAGTCTCCATTCTGATACTTGAATAGAAACATTGTTGCTAGTGCCTTTAAGAGTCAAATCAAAGAAACAATTTTAACATCAATAGTTTTGCCGTATGAATATAGTATACTTTTTCTTCCATTAACAAAACAAATTTTCTCTATTTAAACATAGCATTTCTATATAGTTGTCTCTCCAAAGAGTCTACAGTCATCTGTAAGCAAAGCAATCCAGTTATATTTGTCCCATTTCACAGATTAAAAAACTAAGAACTGGGGAAGACTCACTGTTTATACGACCAGTGAGAACCTTGATCAATGATTTTAATAGTTTCTGGGAATATTAATTTGTCTGATCTCAAACATATGTGTTTTGCTCAAAACTGATGGTAGAAAATCACTGTGCTTATTTCCACTTCCTTAACTGAAACAAAGGAAGTTTCTAAGGGAATCCTTCCTTCTCTATAAACAAAGTATGTGCCCCCTCATTTCTTTCTCCAAACAGAAATACTTTTTTTTTTTTTCCTGCACAGGGCATTATCATTTCAATTTGGAGATAAAGTATCTCTTCTCTCATTTTTTGCTTTATAGTGTAACCTTGGTGGGTTGTCTTTTGACGCATTAAATTCCTGAGTGCTGGAAAGACCCCAAGTGTAACTGGGGAGGTGACAAGCTTTGAGTGAGGTTTCTAATGAGGAGGACAGGTGTACTACAAAATCTTCCATGTGCCTCCTGAAGCCAATAACTTGCACTTAGCGAGACACTGGCTATGACTAATGGCATGCTGGAGTCTCTGGGACAGAATGTTGTTGGTGACCCAAGGACCAAGCCCTTGACATGGGTTCTGTCTTAAGAAACCTCCTCCCGACCTTGAAGTATAAACCACAGAGTTCTTGGGCACCTGGGTGGCTCAGTCGGTTAAGCATCTGCCTTGGGCTCCAGTCATGATCCCAGGGTCCTGGAATCGAGTCCCACATCAGGCTCCCTACTCATCAGAGAGCCTGCTTCGCCCTCTGTACCTGCCCTTCCCCCCATGCTCGCTTGCTTTTTCTCTCTCACACAAAAATAAATAAAAATACTTAAAAAAAAAAAGTTCTTGGAGCTGCCACACCTTTAGGGAAACACTGGCCTACTGATACATGTGTGTTTGACTTAAACTCTACTTTTGGGGGGGTCTGGTGGCTCAGTGGCTCAAATGTCTGATTCTTGATTTCAGCTCAGCTCATGATCTCATAGCCATGGGGTCGAGCCCCTAGTTGTGCTCCATGCTCATCAAGGAGTCTGTTTGAGAGTCTCTGTCTCCTCTCCCTCTACCCTCCCCCCACTCAAGCACATGCATGCTCTCTGTCTCTCTCTAAAATAAATGCATAACTCTTAAAAAAAAAAAACACTTTACTTTTTGGAAATTAAATTCCCTATTTGTCAGGATAGGCTAGGTCGTGCTGCAGTAAGGTCTACTCCCCAGATTTTAATGGCTTAGAATGACAAGTGTTTATTTCTCTCTCATGCTACATGTGCATTGTGGGTCAGCTGAGAGCCAGGCTCTGCTCTCATCCAGGACTCAAGCCACCTAGAGTGGCCCCAGGCTGGAATGGACATCAGCTGCCCTGGTGAGAGAGAACAAGAGAGCATTTTGAATCACATCCTGCCTCTCAAAGTGACACACACCACTTCTGGTCACATCTCTCATGGCTTTGCCTAACTTCAGAGAGATAGGGAAGTGAAGACGTCAAAAGAACAAGAGACATGGGAAACTTGTGAAGGGTTCTAGTGACTTCCAGTCACCAAGGTGTAACAATCGTGTACTGACCCGAATTTCTGGATTCTTTAGCAAAATGCAGGATGTTGCGACACTGGACCCGCATGACTGGATGGCAGTTGTTGGGGGGCAGGGAGAGGCACTGGTTAGCAGCCACTCTGTTTAGATGCAGCTTTTGTTGGCCAGTCGGCAGACCCTGTCTGGCATGGTCCACTCACCCAAGGGGTCAGCTCGGTCCTTGGAGGAAGCTGAGTCGGTGCGATCTAGTGGTGATGGTTCGGCTATGGAGTCAGACAGCCTGGCTCTGATTCTGGGAGAAACCCCTTTATGGTTGAGTAACCATGGCTGACTGATTGGACTCTCTGTGTCTCGGGGCGCATGCACGCAGGCAGCCTTGGGAAACGGGAACAGCACACGGGGATTTGGGAGTAAGAGTAATAAAGTAGTAACTTCAGAGGCTGTGACAAGGAATAAATGGGAAAACCCATGCAAGGACTTCATTTAGTGCCTGGGACAGAAATAATGCAACTGCTGTGCCATCATCCTCAACATCACCATCACCACTGTCATCGCCATCATGATCCCGAAGGGCAACTTCCCCTTTACCTTTCCCCTACGGGGAAACGGGCTTGCCAGGTAAATGCTGTTGGTGGGTGAATATTGACCAGCTCCCTTCCTTCTCTGTATCTGTTTTTTGTCTCCTTCTCAAAGGGGTCAAACCAGGAGCTTTCTGAGGTCCCTTCCAGTGCTGACATTCTGTGATTCCAAGACACCAGGAGGGCCCCCAGATCCCTTCTCGAGCTTTCAAAGCATTCCCAATGTATGCTTTAGTGTGGGTCTGGAGAGTGTATCTGTCAAGGGGGCTGCAGGCAGGGGAGAGACATGAAGCCAAGCTATGAGGCAAGCATGGGAACAGATTTAACCACACGCTCTGGCCTTGAACCCATCCAGGGAACACTAACGTGAGCCAACTGTGCGTATCTGCTGATGAACCTTCCCAGGAACCCTCCACAGGCCTGGTGATCTCTGCCATCAACATCAGTACCATCTGGACTGGTCTTTTCTTTCCGGGCACTTGGTAGAAAGCAGAACCCTAGGCCGGGCCGAGCGGGACCGGGACCGTTTTATTTTTGTTCCTCAGGCTGCCCTGCCTTTGAACGGGGCGCTGTGATGACAATTATCAGCCCCCGAGCTAAAATAGTCACCAATACCGAGACAATGAAAGCAGTTGCTACGAGTTTGTGTAGTGAATGCCGAGGAAGCAAACTCTCCATTACCCAGTAAATATTCTCCTTAGATTCATTTCGATTTCTGCAAATGAGTCTGTGCTTGATTCAAAACACCTGGAGGTTAGCTGGAGCCGGAGAGAAGATCGTGGCGAGGCGTTCACGCTCTGGAACCAGCCAGCCTCTGCCCCTGAGCTCTGACCCTAAGCGAGGTCCGTGTCCTCACAGAACCTCCGTTCCTTCCTCTCTCCAGTGGAGGTGGTAACGCTGACCTCACCGGGTTGGGGAAGTGGACTAACAGAACACACACTGTGTATCTCATGGAGGGCCTGGCCCATCAGCGCTCAGCACGGGTCAAGGACGATGTAGCTGAATTGTGGCTCTTGCATAAATCCTCTCTGCCCGGGGTGCCTGGGGGGCTCCGTCGGTGAAGCGTCTGCCTGCGGCTCAGCTCAGATCGTGAGCTCAGAGTCCTGGGATCGAGCCCCATGGCGGGCTCTCAGCGGGGAGTCCGCGTCTCCCTCTCCCTCTGCCCTTCCTCCACCGTGTGCTCTCTCGTGTTCTCTCACAAATAAATAAATAAAAGCCTTGTAAAAAAATCATCTCTGCAGTGTCACGGAGGGCGGACAATCTCAAGACTGAGCACTGAAGAGTGAACACACCAGAAGGGTCTGTGGCAGATAGGACACCACATGGCCCCATAGAAAGAGGCATGAGAAGACATCATCCCTGTGTTGCAAGAGCTTCTTATTTTTTCAGGAGGAATTTTAAAAGTTTGAAGTTTTATGTGACTTCTCCTGATTTTTCAATGTTGACCAGTGGATTAAGCTGGATACCTGTTGGACTACAGTAAAAATAGGCTTCCTCCAATGTCTCATACCCCGCCCAAAATAACCAGGAGTTGAGTCAGAATTTTGTTTGCCTCAGGTAAAAGTGCAGGTAGGTGGCTGAGAGCTGGCATGGCGCTCCTTGATGTCAGGCATCCAGGGACCTTCTATCTGTTGCTCTGCTGCCTTAATGAAAGCTTCCTACTCATGGTCCAAGATGACTGCTCTGGCGCCAGCCATCATGTGCTTATTCCAGGCAGCCAGAAAGGCAGAAGTGGAGGGCATCCCCCCTCTCTTTAAATATCTAACCTGGAAATCACTCATACCACTTTGACTCACTTCTCTTTGGCTCGTACATTGCCACGTGACTACATCTACCTGACAGAAAGCCTGAGAAGCATAGTCTTTATTCTGGGCAGCCAGAAAACCAAGAATCAGCAGATCCTAAATGAAAAGAAAAGAGGAACAAAGCCACAAGTAATTTGGGTTGTTTTTTTTTTTTTAACACCAGGACCACCAAGCAAGCCACAGCTCTGGAGCATTATGGGAACACAGAAAGAACCCTTCCACACTGGGGACGTGACAGGAGTGATAAAATGTCTTTTCTCTCTCTCTCTTTTTTTAAAGATTTTATTTATTTCTTTATTTATTTAACAGACAGATCACAAGTAGGCAGAGAGGCAGAGAGAGAGGAGGAAGCAGGCTTTCTGCTGAGCAGAGAGTCCAATGCAGGGCTCGATCCCAGGACCCTGAGATCATGGCCTGAGCCAAAGGCAGAGGCTTAACCCACTGAGCCACCCAGGCAGCCCTAAAATGTCTTTTCTGTTAAAATGATCGTCCACACCAACATCATAGTAGGCGCCCCGTATTGACTGCCTCCTGCGGGCCAGATGCAGCGTTAGGTGCTGAACGCATGTATGGCTTTCCCCCGACCCTCCAGACACCCCTGTGAGGCGGGTATCGTCATCACTATTAACCAGCCGTGGGAAGCAGGGCAGAAGGGAAGTGATGTGACCACGTGGGCCGGGTGTGTAAGTGGCTGAGCTGGGACCTTGTGTCAGACCCGTGAGGCACCAGCCTTGCTCTGTGCTGAGCACAGCCTCCTGCTTCCTTACCTGCCCCCCACCTTACAGTGCTGCCTGCTGTCCCCCACCCCAGTGCAGGGAGGGGGGGCTGTCCCAGCAATGTCACCCCCCAGAGCCCAGGTTAGAGAAGGTCAAAGACAGCCCTGGACCCCACATCCTGACTTTGGGCCTTTTCTCTTGTTCTTTGATCTCTGTTTGCACAAGATTCCCTCCCACCTACTTCTACTTTGCAAAGAAAGGGGGTGGGGGGGACTTAGCTGAGCTGCTTTTCTTCAAAATCACGAATAATTGTTTTCGTGGTGTGTCTGGGAAGGCGTTCGCCTCTCATCTTCTGCCCAGGATGTGGCAGTCTCCTCTGTGTCGCCCCTCGCTTGCCTTCCTCGGCACACCCTGCGGTCCATCACCGCGGCCGATCTCCTGCTTCTGATGGGGGGGGGGGGGCCGGGGAGCTCCGCCTCCCCCTCAGCACCTACCACCGGCTCTTTGATTTGCCATCCGTGGGCAGAGGAACTTTCCGGTGAATGACCTCAGAGCCTCTCCACACGGAGCCCCGCAACACCTCAGCAGCCGCAGCCTGGGGAGGGAGAGAAGGGCCAGGGCGGGCTCTTTGTAAGCAGTCGCCAGCGGTTTCCAGTTCACCTGGTTCCCTTCCAGAAGAAAAGCCTTGCTTTCTTCCCCTTTCCGGATGTGCTCTGTGAGTGGGGGTTCCCGGAGCTGCTCACCGCACACCTCCAACCCCCTGCTGGAAGCGTCCCTTCCGCATTATCCGGCGAGTAAATAAAACAAACTTGGCATCTCTCTCATCTCACTCAGCATTGCCCTCATCCTTCAGACTTGGGACATTTGGGGGCCGCATCGTTCTCCGTGATGGGGGCCACCGTGTGCATGAAAGGACGTGAGGCAGGGTCCCCGGCTTCTCCCTACTAGATGCCAGTGGCAACCGCTCCCTAGTTGTGACAGCCAGAAAGGTCTCTGGACATTGTCACCTGTCCCCTGTGGGGGTGGGGGGTCAGAATCAGTCCCGGTGCGGAACTGGAGTGCCTTCGGGACACCCATGCAGGTGCAGAGAGGCGGGGGGGACTGTGCTCCTGCTTACTTACTCCCTGGCCCTGTGCCTCTCCAGCAGTGTGACCTGGAAAGTGTTGTCACCTCGTGGGGACTTCATTGCCATGCCTGTGAAGTGGACAGAATAATCAGATCGACGTCATGAAGTTATTGGGAATGTCCACGGATGCAATGTTTGGAAAATGCTTAGCACTGTCCCGGACCCCTGGCGGATGGGAAACCGAAGCTGGCTTCTGTGAATGCCCGCTGTTGGTGTCAAGCTAACAAAGCGACTGTGAGGATGGGGGAAGTTTGGGCCCTGGCCCCCTTGGGCCTCCATCCTGACTCAGATTTTGTGCCCTGTGAGCATCAAACTCTTTGCAGGTCCCCTCATGCAACAGGCTCTGTCCGAGCCCTCATATTCTTGCTCAGGCGGTTCCTCCAGGTCCAATTGCCAACCCCCTTCTCTTCACAGTTAATTCCTACCTACTCAACCTTCAAGCTCGGCTCAGGGTCACCTCCTCCAGGAAGCCCTTCATGATTGCTTCCTCCCTCCCACCCACCCCCACACCCTTGTCTGGGGCGCATCCCATTCTCAAGTGACCGAGGAACCCAGTTTATCTCTCATTGCACTCCTCAGTCATCTAACTTGGTTTTGATTTATTCTTAGAGTCTTGCTCAATCATTTTAAATATTTAGCTATCTTCACCAGACGTGCCCTCCATGAAGGCAGGGATGTTAGGTATCCTTGAGTCTCTGGGGTCCAGCTTAGGACTATATGTCAACATTGCGCAAACATCCCTCAAAGTGGGCAAAGGAAGGAGAGATGGAGGAAGGAGAGAAGAAAGGAAGATGAAAGTGTTGAGTGAGGGACACACGAGAATAGTACCTTGCAAAAAGAGAAGTATTTAGATCAATAGTAGCTGCTATGTTTTTTTTTTTTAATATTTTCTTGATCAAGGCACAGTTACTACCTCACTGTCACTTTTGTCAACCAAGGAGCAGCCCTGAGTCTGCAAAGAGAAAGACCCTTCTTTCTCCAGGGTGAGCTCGTTGCAAATAAAGTGTCAGATACACTATAGTCGTTTGATAAAAGATTGATAGTTTGTCCCTGTTTTCCAAGCTTTCTCTTGATGGTGTTCACTAACTCAACAAGTATTTACTGAGTTCCTGATGCACGAGAGAAACAACAAGGTCCTTGCCTGCATGGAGCTTGCATTCTAGGTGGGGAGACATCCATATATAAATGTCTTATGTCACAGAGATGTGGAACGTGGAGGACAAGAGAGCAGGGAAAAAAGAGAGAGGGTTGGCTGAGTGGGTTACTATTTTTATCAAAGGGTCTTTGATAAAGTAACATTTGAAAAGAGAGCTGAAGGAAGTGAGCGTTAGGACCTTCCAAGGTGATTCATTACACATAGTCATACTTTTTTTCAAAGATTTATTTGTTTATTTGAGAGAGAGAGAGAGTGGGGAGAAGGGCAGAAGGAGAGAGAAAATCCTCAAGCAGATTCCCTGCTAAGCACAGAACCGGATGCGAACTCAATCCCAGGACTCTGAGATCATGACCTGAGCCAAAATCAAGGGTTAGCTTGAACCACCCAGGCACCCCGTTACATTACACATCCCTTTAAATGGGAGCTCTTGATGGTCTGTACCAAGATTCAGAGCATTTGCAGAGAAGAGTTAACTACTTGGGGACTGACTCTATCAGCACGTAGCACAGTATTTCCAGAATCCATGTGCCTTGGCATGTTCGTGGAAGTCACCTAACATAAATGAAGTCTGTAGATACTGGAGAAACAGATAAACCGTATTACCATCTTCCTTTACTGCAGACTCTGTAGATCCTTTAATAGAGCAACACTGTGAATCTCCAAGTAGGAACCAGAGAATCCCTTTCTCCAACTTGTTTTGAACTCAGAAGCCTTCCTACAAGAAACATATTACAGGACTTGTGTTTTGAAGAATGTATTTTGGCAAAAATGGTCTTGGACCGGATACCATGTTTAAAGAAATATTCTTTCCATATTGCTATGTCTGGGAAAAACAAAACAAAACAAAATTACCTCCTTACCATAGCCATTCCTTGCTCTGCATCGACCATCCCAGCCCTAGGCAACTACTAACCTAATTTCTGTATCTATAGATTAGCCTCTTTTGGACCTTTCAGACAAATGAGGTTATCTGATATGTAGCCTTTTGTTTCTGGATTCATTCACTTAACGTTTGTAAGGTTCAACCTTACTGCTGCGGCGTATGTTAGGACTTTATCCTTTTTTATTGCCAAATACTATTCCGTTGTTGGATGTGAGACATTTTGTTTATTCATCCATTTGTCCATTCGTCAGTGGACAACTGGTTGGTGCTCACTCTGCCCATTATTGGTTCCTTGCCTTGTGACTCTGCAAATGTGTAGCCTGTCCCATTTAGAATCTCTCTTTTCTCTGCCAGGGGCAAGCCAGCCCCTCCATAAAAACGTAGGTCAGAGAACCTGTCTCAGTGGTAGATGACAGTTTCACTCCCCAGTCTTATTCCCTCCAAATAATAATAATTTTTTAAAAAGGCAGAAAATAAAATGGTTTCCATTAAGACTAAAAGCAATATAAATATATATGCATAAATGTGTGTACACACACACACATTTTTTTCTTCTCTATTTCTAATAGAATAGACTTGTGCTCTTTAGGGAAATCAAGAGGAGAGGTAACAACCGATTATAGCATGAGAAAGGAAATTTTAAAAGACTCTTTCGAAATAGCACATACATAAAACATTTCTGAACTACCTGGTAATGCAGGAATTATCCTTCGATGCAAGGGATCTGTGCAAAGTAAAAGTCTGCTCAGGGTTTTATGAGTTTCCGTGTTAGTGTCAAGTCTCTGACTCCAGGGTCAGTGAGACCTGCTCCATTTACCCTACGCTGCCAGCTGTCCGGGACTCAGATGTTCTTTGAAGATGAGGATACTCTAATGAATGACTGAGCCCTCACGGAACTCTGAGATTTTGTGCAACACACTTTTTAGCCTTGTACCCAACAGCATTTTGATGTTATTGAATGTCAGGTTAAAAGATCTTTAGGGGTTTGGGACAACCTATCTCATTGCTCTGGACATTGAAAAGAGACCGAGGTCGGATCCAGAGTGAGCCAAGGGAAGACTTGTCAGGAGGTGGGCAGCATCTGTTCGAGAGCTCTGCTGGGTGGGGGAGGGGTGCCCGGTGGGGGGGCACCTATCTCATTATTTGAGCAGCCTGACAAACTTCCCCCTTCTCACTCATATTTCACATATATGCAGCTGCAGTCCAACTCCGTTACAAAGAAAGGAGAGAAACTTGTCATTTGTTTGATCATCGGCGTGGTGTAAGAACTTGCCTGTCACTTGTTTAGGATAATGGCTGAATTCTTCAGTTTTCAATTGATGCTTGGCAGTTTGGATGTGTTAGAATGCTCACGAGCAACTGAAAGAAATCCACACATTCTGCCCATTGTCAAGCTCATTTAGCAGATTATTCTAAGACTAAAGGAAAGGAAGGTAGCTCGGGCTATGAGTCTTTTAAGAAAACATTACAGAGTGTGAACAAAAGCAAATCTGCAGAACTTTAAGGTGTCAGAGAACTCAGAAATCCTTCAGTTTGAAGGGTTTGAAAACCCATATGCCCACAGAGTCCAGACAGGTAGTAAAAAAATAAATAAATAAAATAAAGTAAAATAAAATTCAAAAGGAAAACCAGCGGGGAGAGGTAGATGGGCTCTTGCAATAGCTCTAGGAAGGGATCGGACCTCTGCTTACTGATCGTGTGTTTTCATGAAATTTGCAGGAGTAGGATATTTAACTTTAATTGGTTAATAGGGTTGTAGTTTTTCTCTCTGACATCCTCCTCCATCATACTTGTGCTGGGTGCTAGATGGCACTGGACCCTTCTCAGGAGTTTTATGCTCCTGGGCTATGACCATTTTTTATTTAGAGTTTCCCCTGAAGTATTGAAGAAGTTGCAAGCATGGCATATTCATAATTCCATATTGTTTCTCTTAAAGAAGAGTTTTTCTTTTCTTTTAGAGATTTACTTGCTTATTTATTTTAGAGAGTGAAAGAGAGGGCACGCACACGTGAGTTGGGGGAGGGGAAGGAGGAGGAAGGCTCAAGCAGACTCCTCGATGAGCATGAAGCCCCATAGGGCTCCAACCCACAATCATGACCTGGGCCCAAACCAAGAGTCCATCATTTAATCGCTTAACCAACTGAGGCACCAGGTGCCCCAGGAAGAGCTTTTAAAAAGGGTTTAAAGGCGAAGGAGAGGGGAGCAGAGGGAGGGGTATTTGGGTGATGGGCATCAAGGAGGGCACGTGATGTGATGAGCACTGGGTGTTCTATGAGACTGTTGGATCACTGAGCTCTCCCTCTGAAACTAACAATACGCTCTATGTTAATTAATTGAATTTAAATTTTAAAAAAGGAAAATAAAAGGGTTTAAGAGCTCCATGCTTCACCAAAGCAGCAAGCCAGATAGGCAGGATGGCAAAGTGGACAGTTCATACTCATCTCGAGGAAGAGGTTTTGTGGAACTCTGGACAATTGCCAGGTGTGGAATTCTGGGGTCCAGTGTGGCCAGTTCCCTCACATGAAGTCAGACATTCAGATTTTTCACAACAAACCTAATTTCCAAATGTTGATAACTAACCAAACAAAGCTAACCGGAAGGCCAAATTTGACCTATGGGCTCAGTGTTCACCCTTGTTCCTTATGATGGAAAAGCGAGATGAACAGGTGAGCCATTGATCTGCACTATTGTCTTCCAGAGCTGAGACGATGAGATTATCAACCTAGGTTTTCAAAGTTTTTTAAATCATTCAGCTAGTATTCATCAAGTGCTAATGTGCATTATACATAAATCTAAGTTTCCCCTAAGTTCAGCTCCTGATTAATGGTGACTAAAGTAGCCCAATCCAGGTGCAGAGTTAGAACCCAGGGCTCAAGGTGAAAATACATCTCACTGAGCGAGGAGGCCAAAGACAGTGCACCTAAATTTACAATAATTCAAACACGGTGTTCCAGATCCTTATTAAAAGCAAAGAAAGCTTCAAAATATGGTGTGGGGTTTTCTGTTTCTGGGCACATTATTGTAGACCAGATGGTAAGAGTTTCCTTTGCATGAACTTTGGATGATTTAAAGTACTTGGAGGTCTTAAAACTGTCCCTCTTTTTTTTTTTTTTTTAAACTGTCCCTCTTTTTACTCCTCCACACCTTGAATGTTTGCATCCATTTTCTTCACTGCCTCCAGTGTTTTTTCTCTCAATATTTGCATGTCTGGACTCTTCTCCTCATTGAGATCTCAACCAACATGTTACTTCCTTAGAAAACCTTTCCAGAATTTCTTAGCTCTTTAACCAACCCCCAGCTCTTGACCCCGGGGGATGCTAAATGACATCCTGTGGGCCAAATCAGGCCTGTTGCTTGTTTTATAAATAAAGTTTTATTGGCATGCAGTCATACTCATGCATTTACATGTTGTCCATGGCTGCCTTTCTGTTACACCTGGAGGCTTGAATAGTTGTGACAGAGACTGTTTGGCTTGGAAATCCCCAAATCTGGCCCTTACTAGAAATTGTTTTCCAACCCTTGAGACTTTCCCATGGCCCTGCCTTATCTCCTTCGCGTTATGATTAGGATTTGAAATTACTTATTTTTGTGTTGCTTGTTTGTTTTTCACTTGTACTATTAGAATATAAGTTTCCTAGGGGTTATTTTTCCCTGTACCTAGAACACAGTAAGTACACAATATATTTTGGTTGCATAAGTTTAATAAATTCTGTACTTTAGCCTTTCTGTTAATGCAGAGAAGGCTCCCTGAGCTTTGATACGCAGGTGCTTTTCAGTACAACTGGGGGAAAACATGTAAATTTTTTTGTTCTTGGCCGAATAAACTGGACAAACCAAACACACCAAGAGAGATGAGGCCTAAGTATTATATTCTATAATGTCATCTCTTGAACATAATGAGAAAAAGCCAAGACATGAAACCAATAGAAACCATCATGGCGTCATGATTGTCTGTGTACCTCACCTGCAAGTGCTCCTAACAAGAGCTAAATCTTTTTGGCCAAGTAAAGAAAGGCTATGCACGCAACTTCTTTTTAAGTTACCAGACATGGTGGAGTAACCCTGTTTAACCAAATGAATGAGTTTCTTTTTCTAGAGTCTCCCACTTATTTAAAGAAAGATGTCCTTGTTTTTTTCTGCTTAACTATGTTGCCTTGTCTCATTTCATCTATGTAGACCCCAGCATGTACCCAGCCATTGGTTACCATCACATGTCCTTGTCTTTACATGCATTGTACTTTCTAGAAATTAATGTCTGCAGTCAACTTAATCCCGTGTCTCCCTTCACCTTGACATGCTTCAGACTACTTTTGTTCACTCCTCTCTCATGAGCCTGAGCTTCACTGCTTAGAATCTCTTGCATGCAAGGATTTATTTAATGGCTCCTTGTCTATTAGCCTTTTCTGTCTTCCTTCTTGAAAGCAGGATCATTTCATACCCATTTTTATATTTCTTTCTGTTATCCAATCTGTGTTTGACCTGAACTGAGTCCTGAGTAAGCACCAGGTTCTTGTTATTATGCAGGCAGTGACATCAGACAAAAATGAAACTTAAATATTCCCAAGAGTTCTAGAACCTTGCTTTGGAAAGCCCCACACCATATAGCAATGAGCCTGTTAAAATGCACTCACTTGCCATGTTAAGTATGGTTTGTTTGTTTTTTTTAGAATACAAAAGCAATTCATTTGTTTTTGAAATTATTATGGATTGGAACTTTAAGTTTTATTTTTTCTATGTTTCAACCGATGTATGTTTGGGTAGATCTCCAAGGATTTGAAAGCCCTTGAATTTTTCAGAAACCCTTGAGAAGCTGACATACTCAATAAACCCTGCCTCAAATTTCTAACATACAAAATAGCCCTGGGCCCTCTCAGATACAATGGTCAACACAACAGGTGTGGTTCTTGTCCAAAGGGACTCTGGAGTCCAGCAGATGTGTGAGGCAAGTCAGCAAGTGGGAGGCTAGGAGAATACCCATTTGGGGGGAAGGGCAGGGATGAAAAAAGACTTGAGGGGAATGGAGAAAGGGCATCAGGGAGGACCTTCCTGGAGGAGGCAATTTCTTAGAGGAGCCTTGAAGGATGAGAACTGACAGCCAATTTCCCTCCAGCTAGTCTTAGTAAACTTACTCCCCAAACTAATTCACCTGAAGTTATGACAGGCTGCATAATTTGTGGGGTCCCTTCCAGAATTTCAAGAAGGCAAAAGCAAAGCATTAAGCCAACTGTGGGATCTCTCTGAGCACAGGGCCCCATCTGATGGTGCAGGTAATGTGTACTAGGAGCTGGCTGGGACAGTTGTCCTAAAAATGGGCCCAATGTCATTCAAAAGACAGCAGGAGAAAGAAGCATGTTTTCCACCTAGCACATTGTAGGTGCTCAACAATGGCTTATTGGAGGAAGAGGAGTCTCTTTAGTTTATTTTTCTTTCCATGGAAATAGACCTGACCAGGTGACAAAAGTCTACAGTGGACATTTACTTTGGCAGTTTCTCTTTCTAGAAGCTCTGTACAGACACAGATTCCTATCTAGCTTGGAGAAACATGACCAGTAAGGCTGCCTTTTGTCTTTGAGATGACTTGGGCTTTATTACATTTAACCAGTTTATTTGGAAAAAATACATATATATGACCTTTTGGAAGCGATCTTTCTCCACATCGTATCCTGACAGTTGATGAGGATAAACTGACACTAAACAAAAGTGATTTTTATTAAGGCTCATTGAGTGCGTTTTCAGACGCTGCCACACAAGGAAATGTATACATTTTTTCCCTGTCTATAAATCTGAGTAGTCTCAAATTGCCAAGTCAGGTAAAGTGAGTCCATGGGTAGCTCTTCTATGCATTAGACCTCTGGAAATATTAGATCCTTCTACAACAGATGAGGCTTGGGGGTGCAGCTCATTAGCATTTGAACAAATTTGTGAGACTTTTAAGGCATGTTGTTGGATTGAGCTAAGTAGACTAATGCAGTGAATTCCAGACCCTAATGGCTCCATTTATCAAGGGAGCAGGTTTTAACATAATGCATAAACCTTTCTCACATGGCCATTTTACTGTGCATTTAATTCTATTGCAACATGGTGCTTCGGGCGGAGGAAATGAAGAACTTAAACAAGGTTAGCATTCCGAGAAAAGACTGGGAAAAAATCAATACCTCCCTCCTTCCCCAAATAAAAGATGATTTACAAAAATGGAAATCTATATGGATGACAGGGTCTTACGGATGACAAAACGTGCCCGTGATGTTTTGTGACTGGGACACTAGCTGTCATTTCCACTGAATGCATACCCAGTTTCAAGGAGAACGCTATAAAAATATTGTAGTGGGATTCATTAAAGGTTGTTAATTGATGAAACATCCTCCTGGAGCTTTGAGATTTATTTTGAGGCCAGTGAAGACTTCTGGAGCTTGTCTGCATCCCCACTTTCACATTCTTGTTGACTTCAAAATGCTGTCTCTCTTCCTGCTCATGCACACTTAGGAGGGGAAGTAACTGTCTCTCCTCCCACTTGGTAAGATTTGCCAAAGCTCAACACTGAAACTGCATCCTTCTGGGATACCCCATCATTCAAGACTTTTGTTTTGACTATTAACTATCTTGCAGCCTCCTAACTTCACGATGTCCACAGAGGTAGCATTACGCCTTCATCTACCGGGGAGATAACCAAGGGCTGATGGCGTGTAGCATGTTGGCCATCTGATAAGCAAGGACTGGGCCCTGTGCAGGGTGACATTTCGATGCAGGAGTATGTCATTTTGCTAGTGAGCTGCCCAGAGCTAGAGCACAATGTGAACTTCCGGTTTCTCCGTTGAACCACATCCTCTCTGCCCGCCACTGTTGGGATAAAGCAATGCACGTGAAGCAGGTGACCGACTTTATAAATGCCTTTGGGTTCTCCATTTATATAGCAATTAAGAACCTAAAGAAGTCACTTAAAATTTTTCAGATATCCCTCACTGCATTTTATGAGGGAAAATAGTTTGGTCACTTCATAAATTTAGGGGTTTTTGAAGGCTGCAGAATATATTGCTTACAAATGTCAAGGGGTCTATGGTATATAACTTTGATTTTTCGGGAGATGTTAGATTGCTCCTTAGATTGGAAACGCAGCCCTACACTTGCTCAATCTTGCTATCGTTGAAGTTATTTCCTTAAAAAGTTGAGTCCTTCCAACTTCCCTGTTTCCTTCCTGAAGATGGCTTCCTATATGGTGCTTGGCAGGACCTGGGTACTAGCAGTGAGAGTTATGTTGAATCAAACAGCTGAAAGTAGACTGAATTTCCGTCACTCAAAAATGCTAAGTTGAGCTTAAGCCCAGGGCTTGGCAATCGGTCTCCCACCTTTGGGAAACCCAAAATTATCCTCGATACAGTAAAAACATATTAGCTAAATAATACCCGAAAGAGAAGGACAGAAGTGTTCCAAGGCACTATTTCATAAAACTGAGTAAGAAATATTGAAATACTTTTCATATACACAAAAGTGTCCTTTATAGGTAAGAAAACTCCCATTAAGACCCCCAACACATGGAAATCAGTAGAAAGTTTTTCTCCACGTCTGAGCCACACTTAGGATTCAGAGTGATCTCTCTTCCTCTGAGGTCTTTCCTCGTCCTCCTGGTCAACGTTGGGTGCTGGGTATTGTTTGACAAGGGCACCCCATGTCTGCACCCATGGTTGTCTGTGTACAATTGGCTGCTTGTTTTCTTTCTGTCTCCTCAACTGAACTGTATGTCCCTTACTTGCCCACACAAGGCATTGCACTGAACCAATTCCTGCCTGAACTCCTGCTCAGAGCTTTGCAAAGACACCCAGAATCATTCTAGCAGAAGAGCCTAGGAGATGTGGGGGGAAAGAAAGATACGGAATTAGGAATGCAGCATTACACATCTAGTCTGGACTTCCTTGATCTTCCAAATGGTGAGTCCAGGCAGCAGATCACAGGATATCTAGAAGAGCTGTTGAGAAGGTTATCTTTGTTGACTACTCTCGTTAATGTGTTGCCAAGCTTAGACTTTCTTCTACTGTCAGGCTGTACTTGTTTTTACTATACTCCTTTTGTGGCTACAATGCAAAACATCATCTTGGAAGGTTCTAGAAGGACTCTAGGCTTCTCAGTGAGATGTTCTCCAAATGGCTTGATTCTCTGGATCTGACAACAGAAGGAGACGCTTTTGTTTGTTTGTTTTTGTATGAGTTAAGCTTAAATTCTGCTTTGAAATCCACAAATATGTTTTACTTACTCACCCCAAACTTTGATGAGATTGTTCCCTTGAAACAGAGGTTAACAGTCTTTAAGTTCAATGCCCAACTTTTTTCAAAGCCATTCTCCCAATTATGGGTCACAACATTTTTCTATCCCTTTTTAAATATGACAGTATTTTTTTAAAAAATAAGTTACTTTGAGCTGAATTAAAAACATGTAAGCCAAAATTAGCAAAACTTTTTTTTTTTTAATGTAGACCATATATTTTCCAAGAGATCTCGAAGGAGAGATGAGTTTTTAAACTATGCCAGGAAGCAGCTGTGGTTCAAAGGAGAGAGCAGGAATGTGCACTCTTCTAAGCAGTTTTTAATTCTCAACTAAGCCACATTGTCAGTTAACCTCTCTGATTCTGTCAGCTCATCTGTAAAATGGAAATTAATAGTGTCTTCCCCACAGAGCCATCATCAGGATAAAATAAAGTAATCTACAGGAAATTGCTTGGCAAATTAAAGTACCATATAAACATAGGAGATAATCACTAAAAATGGTAGTATGTAAGGTTCTTGAGCACAAAACAGTAAGCTAGAGAAAATCCCAGGATAACACAAATTTAGAGAGGAAATAATAAAAATGGATTTATCTGTCCCAATAACTATTTTGTGGTAGTATTAGCTCAGAAAACTGGGGATTTATAGCATGCACACATTTAAGTTAGAGGTTTACAACTCTGTGCACTTGACAAAACCTTTTAAATACTGTCAAACATTCCAGAATTCTGTTCTGCATGTACCTTACATATGCACATTACTGTAGATAGTACATTTTTAACAAATACCATTGCAAAGGGCTACACAGCTGACCCTTGAGCCACATGGGTATGATTGGGGCGGGTCTGCCTATGGACTTTTTTCTATAAATACAAGACAGTACTGTAGATGCATTTTCTCTTCCTCATTATTTTCATAATAACATTTTCTTTTCTTTAACTTACTTTTCTGTAAGAATACAGTATATAATACATATACAAAATATGTGTCAATCAACTGTGTCATTGGTAAGGCTTCTGTCAACAGCAGGCTATTCGTAGTTTAGCTTTTGGCGAAGCAAAAATTATCGGCTGATGTTGGGGTGCCTGAGTGGCTCAGTGGATTAATCCTCTACCTTCGGCTCAGGTCATGGTCTCAGGCTCCTGGGATCAAGCCCCGCGTCGGGCTCTCTGCTCCCCTTCTCTCTCTGCCTGCCGCCCTGCCTACTTGTGATCTCTCTCTCTCTCAATCTCTGCAAAATAAATATTTAAAAAAATTATCGGCTGATGTAGACTGTACAGGGAGTCGGTGTCCCTCAGCTCCACATTATTCAAAGTTCAACTGTATTCACAAAACCGAGTATAACATAACTGATGAACAATTTAAAGATTTCAGGGGTCGGTTTTTAAACTAGACACACATTACTACTTCTCAAACTCAAGCCTTACGGAAGATAGGACTTCACGATGTAGCTCCAGTTTCGAAAGCAGGGGTGCTGGATGTTAGTGTGTCATTCCCATCTTTTCTTAAACTCCTGCCGGCAATTCTAGGTTAATGGAAGTTGTTGGGGTGGGGGGGTCGCAGAGGGTGGGTGTATGTATGTGTGTGTGCTCATGCATGTGTGTATACAAAAAAATCAAAACTGATTTACCCAGGAACTTGATCTGAGCACAAAATCACAGGCATGAATATGCAAGGAAAGTTGAATATGTGTGTTTGTTAGCAACTGGGTATTTGGCAAGGGGGAAAATTAACATAGATTGCACTTAGAGCTCGAGGAAGGGAGAATAAACACGAATTTACAGGTGAGTGTTAGCAAACAGCATATATATTCAATAGTCGTCGGAAATAGACCCATCTGAACTCGGTAGGAAATTGACATTCTGTTTGTGCTGCTGTGTGTTACAACCGGAAGCCTCAAGTTATGTTTCTCAATAGGGATACAGCAAATTACTATATCCACATGGCAGGCACTTGGCTCTTAAGACTGGCAAGATTGAGGGTTACTTGAGGCATTTAAAATAAAAATTTCAGGTGGGATTGAATCAGTGTTATTTTTGGTCATTCAGCGAGATAGTCAACAGGTACTTATGACCCTGCCATTTATCTACTTATGTTTTAACTCTATGCTGGATTGGATTAAAATGGGGGAGAAAGATGACATATTAGAAGAGGGGACAGGCTGGAGATCCTGCCCTCTCCAGCCCTGGATGGGAAGGCCAAACAGTAAATAAGGGCTTTGGGGTCAGCTACATGTGGCCCTGAGTCTTACCGCATATTCGCTGAAGTAGCTTTTAGGTGGAGGATTAGGTTCTGAAGCCAGACCATTAGGGAAGAGTCACCAAGAGTCAAAATTATCTTTGGAATTCCCCCTAAATCTTCTACCCTTAAACCTTTTATTTTTTTTTTTTCCCTATTACTGACTTTAAAAATATTTGAGCCCCTCTGCCGGCAGGAGATCAAATCCATTATCAATCAAGCCACACATACATACACACATACACAGAATTGTGTACAGCCTTCTCTCGTCTTTTTTATGCCCTACTAAAGTTTGAGCGCCGCTGTGACAGAGGAAGAATGAAAACAACAGTCTGTATGCAGATGCCTGGACTTCTGAATCATCCTGCCTTTAAGAGATGAGCCAGTCCCCTGTGGGAAGGGCGGATGGTGAGGCTTCTTGAGTGTTCCTGCTTGCCTGCAGGGTTTACTCTCTTTGGTTATAATAATAAGCCTTTCCGAACTTAATACATGTTCATGGATTTGTTTGATGTTTTGAGGATTAGCTGAAACAGTGGACGGCATCTTCCTTGAGAACGAAGATCAAGAATCGTTATGTAGATGCATGTGCTGTATGACAGGACCCCACTGATGTGATCTTTGTCCGGGCCCTGAGCCTCCACCCTCCTCACCAGCACCAGCCTCAGTTGTCTCATCTGCAGTACGATGATCAGAGTGAGACCTTCTTAAGGGAGTTGACATGTTGTGGTAATAATGCAGGGATTGCTGCTGGAAGATAGGTAACAAGAAATCAGAATGTATGGACTCTGATTGTTAGGATTGTGAGTTTTTGTTGTGGTGGTTGCTCCTATGACGATTATTTTATGCTCCGTGACTCGGGACGTGTTTACTAAATCTCTCTGTGTTTGGTCATCTCATCTTTCAAAAGGGAGCATGATGTCTTTTCCTCCTACTTTGAAGAGCTGCAGAAAGGACCAAAAAAATGATAAGGAGTTTACAAAGCATTAACTGGTACAAGTAGAAGGCAAAACAAACAGGATAAGAAATGTCATATTCAAATCCCAAGGAATCTCAATTTCAGAGATGTTGCAAAACAATGTATTCTTAAGAGCAAGATGTGTGGCTGAATAGTGATACCGTCTGGGCCCAGCGACATCAGAGATGGCTGAACAGGGCCTATTCCCACCCCAGGAAAGCAACTTGAAGTACAAGCTTTCTGGAAGCGAACATGGATGTCTTGCTGTTGCATGCATGGGCATGTATATTATTTCCAACAAATGCTCTCACGAGGAGGAGCCTTATGCAGTAGACATATACTTAGAAATCTCAAGCCCATTGACAAAAAACTTACCTTTACCTACTACTGAATTAAATTCTTATTGTACACACTTATGCCATCAGATGACATCAACTTAATCAGAGTCAAACTGGGCGATCTGGGCCAACTCAGCCCCCTAGGATTGTATCCCATCTCCAAGGGGCTTATAGATGTCCAAAATTTTGAAGGTCATATGTGGTCCTCCATTATGACCTTGTATCCACACTGACTTCTACAGAGATATGCAGTTTCCCTTCTGGTCTCTGATGAAAGGCCAGAATGGAACCACTAGTACTTTTCCAGCGATATCTCAGACCCCCTCACTTAGTTACAGCATGAAAGTAATTCTCGTCTTCTGGCCCACAACATGGTGTGTTGTGGGGGGGGCATACCACATGTTCGGGGGGGCGGGTGGAGTTTCTCTATGGGGCATTGGGGAAAAAAGACTCTTCTGCTCTTGAATCCCCCAAACTCATCCAAAGGACTAATTTGTATCCTGCTTCCCACTCTACCCCACCCCACCTGACCAGTGACCAAGAGTCCAGCCCAGCAAAGAGCAGCTGGGAGGCAGAGCACTGTCTCTCCTATACTCCAACCCCTAGCTGTCTGTGGTTCCTCCTCCCATCTCTCATCCATAGCACACGTTCCCATCAGTGCCTAGGGATCCTTATCTTTCAGAAAAAGGGAAGTGGGGAATGGAGGTGAAACGAACCTCTGGCTTATCACATTTTATTCTCCTGAAGTTATCTTTTCTTTTTAAAGAGTTTTATTTATTTATTCGACAGACAGAGATCACAAGTAGGCAGAGAGGCAGGCAGAGAAAGGAAGGGAAGCAGGCTCCGTGCTGAGCAGAGAGCCCGATGCGGGGCTCCATCCCAGGACCCTGGGTTCACGACCTGAGCCGAAGGCAGAGGCTTTAACCCACTGAGCCACCCAGGCGCCCCTATATTTTCTTTTTAAAATGCTAGGTTAATTTGCCTTTAAAATCCCCCAAACAAGACTTGGGTTCCTTGATTCTGATTTATAGTCCATGATCCCTTCTCTGGGGCAAGGACTGCCTGTTCCAGAATGGAGCTGAGGGCACAGCAAAAGAGGTCCCACGAAAGGAGGAGGAAGCCTGCTGCTCATATTTCAAAGACGATATCCAGCAATAATGTTTAAAAACATTACCCACCTTTGAAAATTCCTGAAGGAACATGCCACTATTATTTTGCCACTGTCTATACTCGTGGATGAGGATCTGTGAATCGCTTTGGTCCACTGATGACAATGTCAATTGCTTGCCTCGTGGGGATGGGGGCTGATGAGTCCAGATTCAACCGACTCTTGAATCATGGACTATTCCCAATTGAACCAACTGATTTTTTTTTTTCAATCCCATCCTATTCCGCTACCAGTCTTAGAGGAGGTGAGAAGTAGCTCTTTATGCTTTGTCATTCTTCAGCGGGCTTTTCATTATGTAAAAACCAATTACAATTCAGAGAAAAACAACTCAATGTGTGAAACGGTAAAATAATTCTAGCATCACTCGAGGGCTTCAGTTGGGGTCCGCAGATAGCATCTTTGTGCAGAATGTAAATCCACGTGCCTGAGTCTGAGGAGCAACGCTGAAAAGCACACTCGTTCTGACTCTCCATAGTGTCCTTCCTGCCAAGAGCACACGTGGGGCAAACATCCGCCTGGCTTCCCATTCCCTGACCCCCAGGGTTCCCCGGGGCTGCTTTCAGAACCTTCCAGTACGCATCCCCAGGCCATCTCTGACCGCCCCCCCCCCCCAATTCCTTCACATTCATTTGCAGCTGAGTGAATCTTTTGAAAATGTGACACTTGAGCTCCTCCTTTAAAACGCCTTCCTTGTCTTAAATTCCTCAGTGGAAAAAAGAGAGAGAGAGAGAGAGTCAGTCTTCATTGACTTCCCGGTGCTGTTAAGTTTCCCAGGGCTGCTGGAACCCAATATGGCAAATGGGACGCCTCAAACAACAGAGTGTACTGTCTCATAGTTCTAGAGGCCAGAAGTCTGAAACCAAGGCATGGGCAGAGCCATGTTGTCTCTCTAAAGCCTCTCAGGGAGGACTGCTCCTTTCCCCTCCTGAGGCTCGGGTTGTGGCCGACAGCCCTTGGCTGGTACCATGGACGTGCCATGTCAGTCTCTGCCTCCCTTGTCACCCGGCATCCTCCTTCGTGTGAGTGTTGTCACACCGCATCCTCTGTTTGTGTGTCTGTGTCCAAATTTCCTTCGTTTTATAAGGACACTAGTCCTGTTGGAGTAGGGCCCACCCTAGTAACTTCATCTTGACTTTGTTGCATCTGCAGAGACCCTATTTCCAAATAAGGTCACATTCATGGGCACCAGGGTGAGGACCCCAATATCTTTGGGGGGAAGACACAGTTCAACCCCCAACACTGGGTTTCTTCAGGTAAAATCCAGCATATTCCCATCACCTACAAGACCCTATAAAGCCTGACTCCTGTCTTTCTTTCCAGTCCCAATTCCTCTTTTTGCCCCCTCATTCTTTTGTACCCCAGACTCATGAGCCTTCCACCGGTGTCTTGAATTTTCATGCTTCATCCAAATTTAGGACTTTCTCTTTTCTTTTTCTTTCTTTCTTTCTTTCTTTCTTTCTTTCTTTCTTTCTTTCTTT